>VUQR01027373.1:7053-18468 GCA_015108515.1 Hemichromis elongatus | reverse complement strand
AACCCCGCCCCCCCCCCCCCCCCCCCCATTTTCTACATCACGAAAATCGCTATCAGACTACATCATCTAAAAACCATAAAGTTGAAAAAACAAGCAAACATAGTGCTAATAAAAATCATGTGTGCCACTACTACAGACAGATGGAGCTACTGTAATGTCACCCATTGGTTGGTGAAGCCCCATTTTGAAGCCTTGAGGTGACTCTGACTCTTGCACTGATCAAAAATGTTCAAAATTCACGTGTTAAGTTCATCAGAAATGAGTGACTCTGCTCATAAACTTGTGGTGAAAGTGTTTACTGAGGACAGCTATTCAAACCTGCATGAAATTGGATGACTTGCTGTAACTGATGGATCCATGAACTCTGCTCTCAGAAAATCTTAAAATGTCATCAGTTCATGTCTTTAAGCTCAAGAACACTTGATTTTGCATATGACTCAAACCCCGTTAGCAAGTTCACCACTGAATGGTTGAAACAATACAAAATTAAGGTTTTGAAGGGGCCGAGTCAAAGTTCAGTCTGATACAGATGCTTTGGCATGACCCACAACCAGTTATTATGTTCAGAGGGCAATTACTTTAGGTTGGGATAGCTTTGTTGCCTTAATAAATAAAATCATTTAAAACATGTATTTTGGATACACTTGAGTTACCTTTGTCTAATATTTTAATTTATTTTATGATCTGAAACACGTAAAGAAGAAGTAAGAAAAGGATCAAATACTTCTTACAGAAGTGTGTAAAAACAGCCAGTGTGCCCCACTGGGTGTCGTGGCAAAGAAGGAGGTTATAACCTTTTTTTTTTTTCATTCAATTCAATGAAACAAGGATGATTAATTTGGCTCAAGCGATTCTTCTTCTTGCCTCATCTGTTCACATATGAACGTTTTGTTTGTGAATAAGTAAATCACCACAAATGATTAGGAGAAAGGAGCAAACAAATGAGTGAAAGTCCAATTTTTAAATACGGGCAGAAACAAGCAGGAGTTCTTGGCTGCGACTGTGCTTTTAAAAAAAAAGTCTTAAGTGGATCTTTCAATAAAATTTTTCTAATAAATTTAAGAGAACTGTTAATAAAAGCTTCCATCCTAACTTGCACTGAAGAAAAAAAGACATCTAACATAACATTATTTGCTCTACTTGCAGTCAGCTAGTGTGCACTCACACGTTATAAGGAAATACAAAGAACACAGAGATATTGCTTCAATACTAATGAGAAATATGATTGTTTGCTGATGGAAAATGTTTAAAATTAGAAAATGAAAAGTAAAATCCTCCTTGCTGCTTTGTCGTGGGGCTAAACTTCACCTGTGATCTGGCAAATATTAAGACAAATTGCTTAATAAATTCTGTTAATTCTGTTTAACTACATCTTACCTGTCTTGGAGACCTCTTAAGCTAAAAATATAATAAATAGTTTTATGTCCTCAACTACTCTGTAATTATAGGAATAAACTGCTAAATTGCTCTAATTACACAATTTTTACTTAATCATACTGCAAATTGAGAAACTACTATGGGAACTTTCTTGATTTTAAAAATCCCTACCTTTGAATATAACCAGTCTTCTTCTTCTACTGTCCTATCTTTCTTAGATCTTTCTCTATCTCGGAGTGAAGTTATCTCACACTGTTCATTTCACACTCCACCTGGGAAATGTTACAGCTGTACCTTTAGCTAACAGACACACTGAACAACAAACTCCATAAAAGCTTCTGTGTGTTTGCTGATCTGATAGAACATTATCTGCTGCCTTAAAAGAAATGTAATCTTGCCATCCTCATTCCTCTTCAGTAATGCTAGGTAGATGCTAAAGTACAGTGATCACATCTGCAAACCTTCCAAATTGTTCCAAACCTATTTGGAAATTTTAAGTAGTAGAAAGTACAGAAATGTGTGTAAAAAACTGTAGTAAATATAAGTAAAAAGTTGATAAGACACCTAAAGATTCTACTTAAGTACTGTAACAAAGTTAGCTTGATTTCTTAGCCAGGGACAATAACAGCAAAAGTAGAACAACGCTTCATGTTTGCCCGGATTAAAACCAAAACTCAGCTCTTTCTTTTCTCTCATTCACTGTAGTTCAGGCTCAGGTGGGCAGGGATCTAGCAGAGGAGATGCAGTTTTGGTCTCTTAGATACCCTTTTCTACATTCATCAGATCTTCAGTTGATTACAGCAATTTAAATAAAGACACAAGAAATAATGGTTGAGGGTTTGTTTCTTTTTTTAATCTCGTATCTGTTACATACTTAAGGAATGATATCAGATGTCATTCATGATGGTTTCAAGGTTTATCTGTGTTACTTAGTGATGGAAAAGGGACATAACCTTTCCCTCCTGTGCGCACCATGAAGGCCTCTCCATTTTTGGTCTCATCTGTCACCAGCTCAAGGATGCACTCTGCTACCTCGCTTGTACTGAATCAAAACGGCACAGTGACATCAGTAAATATGCATGTACAAATTATTACATAAATTTATACAGATGGAGCACAGAAACAAAATGTAGATTTTGGAAGTCCCAAAAAGGTGTATTCTGTTCATCTGGACAGTGGGAGAAATGTTTCGTCACTCATCCAAGTGAACTTACCTCACAGCCCATTGTTCATTCAGTGAGCTAGTTTCAGTTATTGTGCAAATGTACTGTTCATAAGATTGGGGAAACCTGCAGTCAGCCGAGACTAAAGAAGTTGCTTGGATGAGTGACGAAATGTTTATCTAACTGAAAACGCTATGTCCAGATGAACAGAATCAACCTTTTGGGATTTACTTACCTGGATGATTGAGCGTGCATCAAGGCATAGATTTTGTAAAGTTTACGACAGCTTTAACAAAAAAACAAAAAAAGAAAAAAAATTACTCACTCTAACACCCCGAGTTTTTCCGCCAGCTGGTTGGCTGCACCCTCCAGGTGGGCAAATTGTCCTAGTTTGTTTTTGATTGCAGTAAAAAGTTCAGTTTGAACAAAACTTGGACAAAGAGCGTTGACCCGTATTCCATAGTCTGATGCTGCAGAGGCAGCCTAGTAAAAAAAATTCACATGATTAGCCTTCTTGAGTTAAGTAAAGCATGAGCATAGACATTAAGTTCCTATGTGTTTCTACTCTGAGGCCTTCAAATGCAGGTTATGTGTTTCTGAAGTGTTCAGAGCCCAAAGGATGCAGACTAATTGGGCATTTAAAATGGAAAAAACGGCAGTAGTTTGGACCTACACAGAGTGCATGTCCATGTTGATTCATAACTCTACACTGAATGAACATGAGCAGCAGGTTTTTGCACAACGCATTGTCTTTGTCTCTAATACACCAACACAATGTAGTTTAAACACAGCCTCCTACTTTCAGAGTAACATCATTTTAATTTAAGGCATGTTTTTAACATTTTAGTGAGAATCCACTGCAGTTAGTGACTACATGAGGGCTAAAAGCCGTGGACATCACCAAATGCCAAGTTTCTGCTGGGCCTTTTTTGTAGCCCCCTTCAGTTTGATTTTTTTAGTTCCGTTTCAATTCTGTTCTGTTGGGCTAAGATAAGGTGACTGATGTGGCCAATGAAGAACATTTAATTTCTCAATTTGTTGGGGTAGTTTTATATTTCCAGGTTTGCCTGAACTTCAGGTCACGAGATGTTTCTCTCCATCGCCATACTTTTGTCTTAACATTTTGTTTTGGTACAAGTTTACTTTCATCTCTCCAAAAAATTTTGTCAGGCTCTTTTAGATGTTTTCTGACAAAATCACATGCCTGCCTCCTCGAGTCTTCCTGACTTTGTTAGGTGTTATAAAGTTGTTTTACTTAACCATGGAAACAATTTTGTAATCATCACTGTGTCTTCTGTATTCTTTTCATGTCTTTTGGCCACTTGTAACATTTTAGCTTTACAGCTTTATTTTAGTTTCTCAGCCTAATGATGGTCTCCTTCACTTGTGTCAACATATAATTGGACTTTACATTGAGAGTTTGCAAGAATGCAAATGTCAACATTTGGATTGATCTCTAGATCTCTTTTCTGCTTAACATGTCATCAGATAATTGCAGGGTACAGTGTCCAGTCACTTTCGAGTTTCACAAAATAAATGCAACATTTTTGTTAAACCCCCTAAATTAAACCAGGAAAGTCTGACTTTAATAATAGATGCATGACACTGTGTTCTATCAGATAGATGAGTCAACAACATAGCTCGAAGGCTTTCCGTGCAGGGTGGTAGTACTTTGTGGAAGGATTTCAAAATAACACAATGACACTGCTTTGACAATTGCTGGTATAACTACTTTGCAATGACAGTTTTTTTTTTCTTTTGTAGTTAGTCACTTATATGGTGAGGGATGGCTTCATTTAGCTTGTGCTTATTCTAATGAAGTACCATCTGGCAGCACACTAACACACTAGTATGTAGCTAGTTTTATGTATCACCAAATCGCCCAGTTTTCAATGATATCACAGGAACACTAACAAATAACAGCTGTTATAAATCAGTTTATTGCACACATCATACATTTCATTTAATCTAATGCATTTTAAAACAAACTTGTATTACACCTACTGAACCAAGGTGCTATATTTTTAATTAAATAGACCTGCAGTTCATTTGAGAAACAAATAAAGTCTGTTATAAAAGGCAACTTCTTCCAGCTCAGGGCCCTGACTTAAAAAAAAAAAGATCCATGCATTTATTTCATCCAGGGTTGACTACTGTAATAGTCTTTATTTTGTTATCAGCCAGGCCCTGCTCTCTCGTCTTCATCTTGTTCAGAATGCTGCAGCCCGACTGCTGACAGGCACTCGTAAACACGACCATATTTCCCCAGTCTTGGCTCATTTACACTGACTTTCAGTATATCATTGAATTGATATTAGGATTTGATTGCTTGTTTTTAAGCCTCTAAATCGATTAGCTCCATCATACCTCTCTGATCTTTTAACTAAAAATACTCCAATTAGAACTCTCAGATCAGCCGATAAGTTGCTTCTAGCTGTCCCTAGAAGCAGGCTAAAACACTGAGGAGACTGGGCCTTTGCGATTGCTGCGCCTAAACTTTGGAACAGTCTGCCTTTTAAAATTAGGCTCTCTACAACACTCGACATTTAAAAAAAAAAAAAAAAAAAAACATCTGAAAACTCATCTTTTCTCACTAGCTTTAAATTGTGTGTTTGTTCGACTTTTTACCTTTTTAATGTGTAAAAATATGTATTGTTAACCTGTTTTGTTTTTAAACGTATTGATTGAGTGAGTGATTATCTTCTGCGCTCTTTTGAAGTAGCAAATGACAGTTTCATAATGAGCTTGGACACTTATTTGAACTTTCAGTCTTCGAGATTAATAAGTTATGTCTGCTGTGCCTTCGTACCAAACAGGTTGAAAAAGCTATGAGGCTATAAGCAGTTTGAGGCTAATATCAGTTGTGTGTGTTTTGTTAAATATCTTTGTTATCCAAAAAAAACAACAAAAAAAAACAAAAAACACCTTCCAACAGGGTAGTCATGGCAAACTCCTTTGCACTGTTGTTTGCTAAGACACATTATTGTCATTTTAGTATATTCCTAATGTACATTTTCTAAGAGGGCAAGTTGGTACTTGCCCTGCAAAATTGTAGCTTTACAAGTACTACCAGTTAGCTTGTAATTTTACAGTCAGACCTGCAGCTTCTTAATGACTAAAGGAGCTTCTTGAACAATATCACTGGGAAACCTTTCTTACCGCAACAGCTCGAGTAAATCCGACCACTCCGTGCTTGGTAGCCGTATAGACAGGACAGGTAAGAAAAGGGCCAAGACCTGTAGGATGGGTTGTATCAATCATCGTAAAAGATTAAAGTTTAAACATAAATTTCATGACTTCGAACATTCTTGTCTGTGATGTGTCCAAGTTTTCATTCAACAGTATTTACCTGCCATAGATGCTATGTTGACGATGACGCCTCCTCTACCTCCATTCGACTTGCGCATGTGGTCCAGAGCCAAGTAAGTTCCACTAATAACACCCATCTACAACAAAATATTTATATTTGGCCAAAATCTGTCAACTGTCCATGAACACTTACATGTATATAAAATGTTGTGAAATGAATAACAGGAATATTATTGTAAATTAAATCTGCTAAATGTCTGACCAATAACTATCCTAAATATCTGTCTGAAAAAATTAGCAATCAATCAATTTGAGACAGAGCAAAGCTAACATGTCTGTTGTGTTTTCAGCTCCTTACGAGGTTTATGGAGATCATATCCTGCCACCGCTCCTCGTTCAAGATGCCGGCGTTGTTGCACAAGATGTCGATTCCTCCAAATGTTTCTGCAGCTTTCTGAAAGGCAGCTGAGAGAGTTTACAGGGATCACTTAACTTTACACGACTCACTTCCCAACTATGCTGACCTTTCCCTCACAGTTTTACAGGGTTAGGCTTATTGATAAACTAGCAACCCTGAGAGAATGTTTGAGATTAGGATCCGTGTTATGGGAACTTGCCATTGGAAATGTCATGATAATACAAAGACCTGCAGTCTTTTTAAACATTTCATTCTAAGTAATGCTAGGAAAGCATGAATGTTCCTTTATCTTCCCACATGAAATAATTTGACTCAAATGTTCCTCTGAGCTCTAATGAAACAAAACAAGCTGCACTTCATTGAGTGTGGATTTCCAACTGCAATTAAATGCCACTGGCATGACTCAAGACAAAACGTCCCTAATTTTAGTAGCTTCCTTTCATCTGGTGAACATCTGCCGCCTGGATCACATGCTATGAAATCACACAGCGTTTGATCAATTTCATATGTTTCGACTGTTGTTTACATCAGGATGAGGTGGTGACCCATTTACTTTAGCAGTTCCAGCTGTTTCCCTCTTTTCGGTACCTCCACCATTCACAATTTGTTTTTCCAGGTTTTTCTGTGTTACCTTTGAACTCCTCTTCTGACTTAACATTGCAGCTCAGGAACAGAGCTCGGTCTGCTCCATACTCTTTATTTAGGTCTTTAACTAGATTCTCTCCTTCAGCTTTATTTATGTCCAGGATGGCGACCTGTTGACAGGAAGGACAAATCAGCTGTCAGTTTTTTGTTGTTTTTTTTTTTTAGGTACACATCTAGGCTACTTTAGTTTTGCCATAAGAAGCTGCACTCAAAATATGTTCTTAAATAATAGAGGCTTTATCATGTCAGCTCTTCAAACAGGAGGTATCATGTGACATGTGTGTCACCTCTGTGTGTGTGTTATTTTATTTTCTCCATAAAACTCAATATTTTCCCACTTTTCATCCACACCCAACCTTTAAGAACTAAACACACATAAACCACAAACGCATAACAAATGAAGCACTGACACAAAAACAGACACGGCAGGTGGATTTCCACATATAATGTAAGATAAGGATGAAGATTAAACTTGGCAACTTTCCAAGGTGATTGTGTTTCCAAGTAAGGGCACACCTACATGTTCAGACACCTCTTAAATATACTGACTGTGCAGACTCTTGCTGACTCTTAACCCAAGGGACAAAAATCACAGGATCGATACATTTCCCATTATGTAACACCGTCCATACGATAAGAACAGACAGACCCAGGTTGTCAGTTCGTTGCATAAACAAAAGTAACCACTAACACGACAGACCTGCAGTTTCACCTTTTCCCTCAATAAACTTCCCCCCGCCAGCCGCCCCATTCATCTGTCTCCAGCTGCTATCTGCCCCACAGGTTAATCAAAAACTTCTTGGCTGTGGGACATAAACAACTAAAAACACAGTATAAAAGAAAACAGCAAAATAAAAAAATAAAGCCTTAAATAAATAAAATGAAAGACATGTGCAACAGGTGAATTTCCACATTTAGTCATGGTGCTGTTAGTCAAGCATCTACTTTTATGTGTCACATTTTGGCATGGTGTCAACAGCTTGGCAACTCGGTTTTGTTTTTTCAACTAAAGGTTACAGGTAAATATTTTCTACACCACTTTTTGAAACAAGCCCACATACATACTCTCTCTCACACACACACACACACTCACACACGCAAGAAAAAAGAAAGAAAGAAAAAAATAAATAAATCCGTGCTTAGTCTCTACCTTGGCACCGTTTTTCAGAAGAACCACCGTTATCGCTTTTCCTATTCCCATCGCCGCTCCGGTCACTACCGCAGTTTTACCGTCCAGAGCCATTTCAGCTGATTATTAAGAGCCAGGAGGTGGTCAGCTTCCGTATGGACGCAAAGAACTGAGAGAATGTTAAATAGAGAGAAGTTTGTCGCGTTTTCAATCTGCCCATCTGTCGCCGCCCATCAGGACGACGAGCGGGGCTTCAAAGTGTGCTAACTGTACGGAGGTTGCGTGAGCGCCTGGAGGCGGTCAGAGTGAATAACTGGGTCTTGAGTATAGTCAGACTAGATGCACAGTTAATGAATGGAGCAGCCCATCCATCCCGCCTGCGCAAAAAGTCTGTTAGCGCTCGTTTTTCGTTATTAGATCACCAGGGGCGTACCCAGAGGGGGGTCGTGGGTGACACCACTGGAGAGTGCAGTTATTTTACACTCACCAATGCTATTGATATTAGCCCTGGATAGTACCACACACATGTAGGTGGTTTCATTGCATTATCATGAGGCAATTTAATGGAAGTATATTTTAAGTGTCAATAGCTTCGTAATGTTTGAGAGGGTATTAGGACCACATTAAGAAAAACAAATATTACTGATCATTTTCAGAATAAAGTCAATTTTTTTTTAATAAAGTCATAATTCTAGGCAGCTGTACCCTCTACAAAATGCCTCGTATAGATGACTTAATTAAACAAACCGATCAGCCATCTTGTGATACAACGTAAATCCCCAATAACCTTAGCTCTGTCCACTATGCACCATTTTATTTTGTACAAATCCACTTTTCTGAGTTTTAGTGTTTTTCCGTCTTACCAGATTTCTGCACCATCTTTTCAACGGCCTTACACGGATCACCACACTGTGTTAATGTGCTAAAAGAGAAATCACTTCCTTCCTTTTTACTAAAACCGATTCTGAAGTAAGAGTTCACTAAGTAGGAGGATATAAAAACCGTAGCAGTTTTTCTTAAAACAAAAAACTTTAATCTGTAAACTCTTTTCTCAAAATAGATTTTGGACTTTATTCAAAATGATTAATGTATATATTTATTGATTTATTTTAATGTGGGCCTAAAACTCTATCATAGGGGCATACCCAGAGGGGAGTCATGGGTGACACCACTTTCCCTGAAATGACTGCTCCAGCATCATTGTCACTGGAGAGGAGTACTGTTAATCTAACAACCCCCAATGCCACTGGATAATAAACATGAATAGGACCAGTGATTAATCATGTTACCAGACAACTGTGCCTTGTGTCATTACACTCTGGGGAGAATATTTAATGTGAGTATATTTTAAGTATTGCATATCCAAAAATGCATATCCATCCTCTGCGGTAACCCCTTGCAAACAAGGAGTAAAGGTGAGCAGATTGATCCTATTATCAACAGTATCGATGCTAACGCTGGTATTGGTATCTGAATCATACTATACCTCACATATGCACTGTGATAAATGTCTGAACCTTTGTTTCTGGTAGCTGTGACGTCTAATTGATTTTTAGCCTGTAGCACATTTAAACAAAAGAAGTTGATTTAAAGTCCCTTAAGAGACGGGCACATTTACAAAAAAACTGGAGTTTCGAAGTACAGAAAAACCTGAAAGGTATGTTTTGTTGTATAAACTAATTACTGTGCAAAATAAAAATAACAGTGATTTAGAGCTCATTAAAATGTGTTCAGAATTAAATTTACTATTTCTATCGTTACAACGCCGTTACCGTTACAAGAAAATGCGGTGCAGTTGCGTTACTATATTTCATCAAACAGACAGTTGAAGCTGGAACAATGAGGCCAACTGCTGTCTCCAGGTAAAACAAAAAACAAAAAAACAAGAGGAGTGATACACCTCCTGTTGTCAGACCTGCAGGTATCAGGGTTGTGATGTTCTCCTTTATAGTGGACAAATTATTTTTTGGAGGGGCACAAATAATTTGTTTGGCATCTTATTAAATGCACAACACCTGATTGTTCTGTAAATAGTTATTTAAAAAAAAACAAGGTAAAAGGTAAATGGCTGCAAATAACTTTGTTTGCAACCCTGTATAGGATTTTAAAATTGACAATTTATATTTAAAGTTAAGAAATATGATACAATAAACATGTTTGTGGTTGTTACAGTAAAAAATAACATTTTCTACTCAGATTTTATGTTTGTCGTCTTATTTTAGAGGTAACATCAAAAGTAGTCAAAAACGACCAATTATACCCTGGACCTCAGAGGGTTAAATCTTTTTTTTAAAGTAATGCAAGTTACTTTTCTAGTAATTAATTACTTTTAGAATCTTGTAACTCAGTTACTTTTTTGAAGTAGTAACTAGTAACTATAATTACTTTTTCAAAGTAACTTGCCCAACACTGATTACTAGTAGCTTTTTGAATTAGTTTTAGGCTCTTACACATGTAATATCAATTGTATGAAGGCTCGGGAGCTCCTCATCAGTTCTCTACACTGTGTTGATTTTTGATCAAATATTCTGATTTCTTGACTGCTTCTCGCTCTCTCATTTCCATCGTAGTCTTCACGTTAATCCATCTTGCCATGTAACCTTTCAGAAATAAAACCATTGTCTAGACATACTTCTTGTGAGTGCAGACTAGCTTCCTTTTTTTAAAATCTGCTTTGTGTTGGTGACTTCCCTTTCACAGCTGACTATGGGTGATAACTAATTCTCAGTGCCTTCAAACATATGGTGTGATGTTTTGCAATAAAAATATTTTCACTTGTGGTTTGTCATTTGGCATATTGGCAGAGGAAGTTGATTTCTGTTCAGAGGGTAGGGTAAATGACTACATCACTGTAAGGCATGCTCCTTTTTAAATTGGGAAAAAAAGAATGTATCTGGCTTTCCCTAGTGTAACCACACAGGTGACACTGCATCTTTACGCCGTGATGTGCCTGCAGGGCTGTGATCTTGGTCTGAGCTTGTTCTTTGCTAGTGTGAGGCGTACCTTTGGCACATGAAATTCACTGTGACAAAGATTCTCCCTTACTCTTGAGTTTCCCCCTTTATGTTTATACACTTCTGGACTGAATATTCTACCTGTGACAAGAGTTTTTTTGTTTTGTTTTTTTAAACACATGCAAGGGAGTATGCCATATGAAGTTAAAGAGCATTAAACTGTAGGATTCACTTCTGAAGTAAAGTAGCTTGTTTTTATTTTCATATGGATGCAATATCAAGTGCACTATCGGCTCTCTCTTCACCACAACGGACCTGTACAGCGTCCGCATCACTGCAGCCGCTGCACCAATCCATCTGTCGACCTCTTGCTCCCTTCTCCCATCACTCGTGAACAGGACCCCGAGATACTTAAATTCC
>VUQR01027337.1:40923-79063 GCA_015108515.1 Hemichromis elongatus | reverse complement strand
CCAGGTGACCCTGAATCCTCCCTTAGTTATGCTGCAATAGACGTAGGCTGCCGGGGGATTCCCATGATGCACTGAGTTTTCCTTTCCAGTCACCTTTCTCACTCACTATGTGTTAATAGACCTCTCTGCATTGAATTGTACCTGCTACTAATCTCTGTCTCTCTTCCACAGCATGTCTTTATCCTGTTCTTTTCTTCTCTCACCCCAACTGGTTGCAGCAGATGGCCCCGCCCCTCCCTGAGCCTGGTTCTGCCGGAGGTTTCTTCCTGTTAAAAGGGAGTTTTTCCTTCCCATCGTCGCCAAAGTTCTTGCTCATAGGGGGTCACATGATTGTTGGGTTTTCTCTGTATGTACTAAGCGCCTTGAGGCGACTGTTGTTGTGATCTGGCGCTATATAAATAAAATTGAATTGAATTGAATTATGCAGAAAAAGGTAGAATTGGGCTGAAAGATCTATTGCTTTTTTACCTATTCAGGTTGTAAATCATGTTTTTAAAAAGCAACTAAGTAACTAATTACTTTTGAAAATAAGTAATAATTAAACTAACGGGATTACTTTTGGGGGAAGTAATCAGTAATTAGTTACTGATTACTTTTTTCAAGTAACTTGACCAATACTGTTAGTTTGTGCTAAAAAGAGCAAATTTAACATAAAGGTGAGGAGTTTGCATGTGTGTTTACATCAAAATTAGCGTATTTGCTGCACAGTATACAGTACAAACAGTGTTTGGTGTGGTAACAAATCAAGCAGAACTGAAATCCAGAGGATAATAAATTCAAGAGCTTGCCTGTCTTTGCATGGAAACCAGGAGCTCTAGTTTTGAAAATCTATAACTTTTTTTCAATCCACTTCATTGAAGACTATTTGTATGCTTATTTAAGGAACACAGCAGGCCTGCATAGTCTTGGTGACCCCTGCTGCAAGGCAAACTAAACACTCCAGGACTGTAGAAGTCAGTCAGGCTGCATGAGTCACAGAGCCCAGAAAGAAACCCAAATGTGTAAAGACTTCGCATTGGCAGATTAGTTTGTTTACATCCTGCACTCGACGTGATTTGGCCAGGATGTAGCAAGACACAGCCAAAGACCCCATCTTTGCTTCCCTCTCTTTAACTACCCATTCTTTCCCTCATTTTTTTTCTCCTTTTCTTTCTTTCTACCTTCTTTCTTCCCGCCTATCTCTACTTTATCTCTCCGGATCTCACCGCTGCCAATAGCACATGACCATAACACAGAGCAAAGGGGAAGTAACACAGCTCTGCCCTTATTAAAAAAAAAAAGAGTTTTAAAAAAATCAGACAAATTAATAATAAGAAACAGATGGGGAAGTTGTAATTCTAGATTAAAACAAGACAAGACTGTTCAAAACACACACACACACACACACACACCTCCATTTCTCAGTGGAGTTTGCCAAGCTGTGAGCTCATACTTTTGTAGGGCCTCTGCCGAATATCTCCTAATAGCGTCAGCTCCAAGATGTCAGACTTTTATGACCCATTTCTCCTCTCGTTATCTGCAGCAATAATAGGCCCGCTAAAATTTAACATTGGGAATATGGTAGTATTTTCCTGACTTAGAAGCAAATGCAGGACTGCTCACGGTGAACCTGGTATGTACTGGGAGTCATTAAACTCCTCATACATCTTGAAGGCTATAAGAGACTGTTAAAGTCAAGGCTTTAACTTTGTGTGCATGTGGGTGTCTTTTTCACACCAGGCTAGTGTATTGATTATAAAAGGTCAGCGTGGGTTAACACAGAGACACACAGACAAGCTTACCCTCCAGTGTGGTTTTGAGGTCATGCTGAGTACAACTCTGTATAATCCTTCACAGTGGTTGATATTTTATTTGTTAAACTGTAAGCTTGAAATTGAAACGCCATGAAAAAATGCTTATTTAGAAATCAGGGGGTTATAAGATGCTTACAGCAGGAGTAACAGTGCTAAATGCCTTGGAGCAATCGGTGACCGCCTGGCAACCAAAAGTGAGGGAAAAATGTGGATTCCCTGAATGTTTGCTAGTATTTGCTGGAGGTTGGTGACAATCGCTGTGAAATCGATTGTGGCAACAATATTGGCAGGGAATACAAAGAGAGGGCAGATTTGTCCTATACTGGCTTTTCTTCACTGGCTCTCTGTTTAAACTAGAATCAAAGTGAAAATCATTCTCCTCACATTAAAGCTCTTGAATAATCAGGTACCATCTTCTCTTAAAGTACCATATCACACATACAAAGCACTTTGCTCTCAGACTGCAGGCTCACTTGTTATTTCTAGAACATTTGAAAGTAGAATGGAAGCCAGAGGCCTTCAAGTTTCAATTCAGTTCAATTTTATTCATATAGCACTAAATCACAATAACAGTTGCCTAAAGGTGCTTTATGGTGTAAGATAAAAAGCCTTCAAAGATAAAGAAGCCTCTCTTCTATGGAACCAGCTCCCAGTTTAGATTCAGGAGACTTACACTCTCGGGTTAAAACTTTTCTTTTTTGTCAAAGCATATCGTTAGGGTTGGATCAGGTGACCCTAAATCCTTGCTTAGTTATGTGCTAATAGGTCTAGGCTTCTGGGAGAAACACTCATGAGTGTTTTCTTCTTTACTCGCCTTTTTCCACTCACTGTTTACATGCCACTTCCTTCTAATCATTTGTTATCATTAATCTCTGGCTCTCTTTCACAGTGTATTTTTTGACCTGTCTCCCTCCACTATCCCATAACTGGTTGCAGTAGATAGCTGCTGGTTCTGTCAGATGTTTCCTCGTGTTAAAAGGGGGTTTTTCCTTTCCACTGTTGCCAAGTGCTTGTCTGATTGTTGTGGCTGTCTCTGTATTATTGTAGGGTCTTTACCTACCGTGTCTTGAGGTGACTGTTGTTGTGATTTGGTACTATATAAATAAAATTGAACATTATTGAATTATAACCCCAGTCATGCAGGCGTAGACCGTTGCAAACCACTAGGGGGAAATTATGCACTCCCCGACTGACTTATTCTCCTGAGACCCGGGCTATTCAAAAAGTCAACCTCTTAATCTGACTTCCACACTTCTATCTTCAGAAATATCTACTGAGCTCTGACTATATTGATATGACTATATACTTGACATTTGTTGCCACTGTTGACCAGGGTGCTGACAGCATGCAAATATAATATTACCCATTAATAGGTCCTGGTCCTCATTAGGGTACAGACAGCCATATGTGAATCTGAGAAACTGGTCTTTTATGGTCGCATTAGGTGCTACGCTCTATTTAGAAATATGACTTACCGCAAACATATTATATTTGTGATAATACCACCAATAAAAACACAGCAGAGGTTGTGAAGTTACCCCTCTATGGTAGCTAATTATAGTAGAGCTTACACTTAGCCTTTGCTTGCCTTTGTTTTTTTGAACCTCTGTCTCCTTCATTAGTCAGCGTCTAACTGAACAGAATCTAGCTTAGCTAGACTTAGCTAGAAAAAAGAGGGTGATGATTTGTTCATTTATGCAATCTGTCTGTGATAACCTTTGTATAAATACTGACTGGAGAGGCTTTGCTTTTACACTTTGGTTTGCACGGTCTACATGTTTCCATGAGTGACGTTACAATCATGTAATCATGTGGGAACAAAAAGTCTTACAGGACTCTTTGCAGTCCAGTAAAAAATTAAGTACACCCTTAGTGCTTCCGTAGGAATTAAGAGGATAACTAGCAGCCATGTGCTGCCAGTCAAACAAGCTTGATTGATACTAATAGATCATCAGCAAGTGTTACCACCTTTCTAAAAAGCAGAGGTTTTGGCTTTGCGGTGGTTTGGAGCATTCAGATGTGTGTTAAAACAATGCCACAATCTTCCCAGCGAATACACCCTCGGGTCAGACCGTGCTCAGACAAATTCCTAAACAGCAAAAAGCTAGATCTCAGACTCTACACACCTCATTAACCTCGTTAAAGGTCATGACAGCACAATTAGGGGAAAAAAAGAGATTTCTCTCTAAAAACAACATGCCAGGTTTGCACAGTTGCATCTAACAAAAAACCACGAGTCTTCTGGAACAATGTTCTTTGGACAGAGCAGACCAAAGTGGAGATGTTTGGCCATCATGCACAGCATCACGTTTGTCAAAAACACAAACACAGATTGTCAGCACAAACACTACATACCAACTGTCAAGCAGGGTGGGGATTTTGTCTTATTTTGCAGCCACAGGACCCGATAACTTTGCAGTCACTACTCTGTATACCAGTATAAGTATTCTAGAGTCAAATGTGAGCCCA
The DNA here is from genome assembly GCA_015108515.1 of Hemichromis elongatus. NCBI lineage: Eukaryota > Metazoa > Chordata > Actinopteri > Cichliformes > Cichlidae > Hemichromis > Hemichromis elongatus. The sequence goes on along the minus strand of VUQR01027337.1, from coordinate 74,801 downwards.
TATGTCAATCAGCTAAAGCTTGGCTGAAACGGCATCATGCAACAGGACAATGATCCCGAGCACAGCAGCAATTCTACAACAGAATGGCTGAAAAAGAAAAAAAAAATCACTCTGTTGTAATGTCCCAGTCAAAGCCCAGACCTCAAACCTGATTCAAATACTGTGGCAGGATCTTAAGAAAGATGTGCATAAACGAATACCCACAAACCTCAGTGAACTGGAGCGAAGTGGGACAGAAATCCTCCTCTGATAAAGGCTGATAAAGTCGTGCAGAAAGTTATTGTGGCTAAAGTTGGTTCCACAAGCTGCTAAATCAGGGGGCTTGTTTAATGTTTCACACACTACAAATCCTGTCAAAACTTCCCTTTTTTTTTAACCATGGCATATTTTGGGCTTAAATAGGTGAAAAAGAAGTTTGTAAGCAGCACAAAACCTACTTTTAGGAAACAGAAAAATGCTTTGCTTTAAAGTGAGTGATTATGACAGAAATATCAAGAGCTTTTTAAACAGTTAAAAGTTAATATACACATAAAATATGCAGCACTACAGGAAACACAATTGAAAACTTCCCCTGAGTGGATAAATGTCAGGTTAATGTTGATACAATTTAACGTTGTACTGCACATTGACCTTTATAGTCAAAAGCAACAAATTAACATCGTCACGAAGCAAAAATTGTAGATGAAAATGTTTTCTACAATCCTGTAAAAGTTAACAGAAGGGGCATGAGCTAGCTCAAAATGACTGCAGACACTCACAGCCAGTATATCATGGGGAAAGCTGTCTCTCACTCACTCTGTTTGACTCCAACACACTGGTATCAACAGGAAAGAGTCAGCCGATGAAACTAATTGGGTGGTGTGTGTCTTATGAAAAGAACAGCCTGTTCTGTCCCCTGGCTCCCTCCCACAGCTTTCTGACTGGCTGGCTCCTAAGTGGTCTGCTTTTCCCCTCTCTGCTGTGATTGGAGGCAGGGAAAGCCAATAACTACAGAAAAAACTTTCTCTCTCTCTCTCTCTCTCTTTTTTCCTAAGGACATACCCTTGTTGTTTTCAACTTTAGAGGCAGAGCTTGGCTGAAAACGCTCAAGCACAGTCGCAGTCTGCACTCTGCTGTGGCATAAGGGATTTAGTCCTGCAGCATACAAGATATATAAGATTACTGAGCAGTAGCTTCAAAGGAAGTAGAGTTCATTTTGCATATTATTTAATAGTAAAGTGCCTAAAAAAAAGTGTGACAAAGAGTGATTTGACTGTTTCTTATGGTGTAGCTAGAGCTGCTTTGTCATTCGACATGCTGAAAGGAACAATTATTCTCCACTGTGGTAATACCCCAGGTCTTTGCCTAAGACTTTATAATTACTATGATCACTCTTGTAGTTTACATGGGCGTATCACTAAACCTAGGGTGTTTGTGAAGGGTGGAGCGGCTTTTGTTTCTAGTATACAAGCGCTGCTCCTTTAATTAATCGAGCTGCATTTTAAAGAAAATAAGGAAGGGAAGAAAAAAAACACGCACAGGGTATAAAATCAATTATTAGGCTCAGTTTTGCTATTTTATTTATTTATCTTAAAAACCATAATGAAAATATATATTTACAAAAAAATGCAAAAAAATTATGCTTTGGGAAGCTATACATACATCCACGGGAAAAGAAAAAAAAAGATAGAAAAAGAAAAAGAAAAAAAAATGAGGCACACAGGTACACTTCAAAGTTTTACACCGAGTGAGGTGGTGTCACTTTGCTTTTCTGCCCTCACTTAAAATGAGAAATGAATAGTGCAATTGCATGTTCCACATGAATTCCACAACACAAAGACAAATCTTTGATTCACATATTTGCATAAAACAAGGCCCAGTGATTTTTTTTTTTTTAAACATAGTTTATCCATGTTAACCTGGACCACATGCATTACTGACTAAGGGGAAGGATATGTGGCCTAAATGTAGATAGAATATGAACTTACCTAATTTCAAAATAAAAGCTAAATCTTAGGATTATTAGCAAATACTGTTAAAAAAATTTGGTTGGATATTGCTCAGCAGTTTAGCCACCCTCCCATCCCACCCCTCACCCAGATTGTTTTGTTTTTTTTTAAAGACACAAACTTTGAGCCTCCCCCATCCTTAAAAAAATTATTATAATAAAATAATGACATAAAACTGGGGAACAGGGAGACATGTAAACTTTATCTATCATGGCTATTCCCAGTTAGATGGACCTTCATTTTACAGTGTGGCCATCTGCGCCTTCAAAATAAAGAGATTTAACACTGGGAGAATAAAGCCATAGAAAAAGTGAAGACATTTTGTTTCCACGTGACCCTGACTTTTTTTTAATCTGCATTTATTTATTTTTCTCTCTTTTTTTTTATACTTATATCAATTACCTGAATAATGATGTTTTTTTTTTTTTTAAAATGACCACTATAACAAAAATAATATTTCTCTGTTGGAAATTGCACTGCAACTTCCCATGTCAAATTCACACACTTACACTTAAAACACATTTAACAAAAAAAAGTATGAAAAGCATAATATGCTTTTTTTTATGTGCTACATCTGAAACATAGGTAGTAGATACAAAAATGAGCAAAAATCAATTTGCACAATGCTACATTGTCTGCTGCTTCTGAGGCAAATTAATTAATATGAGTGCCAAAACTTGATAGTGTACATATTCAGTGCTTGTGCAGCCTCTCCCTCCTCCTCTCTTCTGCAGGAAAAGGTTGCTTAAAAAAAATAATAATATAATAAAAAAAAAAAAATCTCTCCCCTCTGTCAGATGATGAGAAAAAAAGCTACAGTATTCCATCAGCAACAGGTCTCTCCTCTCTGCTCTGTGGGACATAAAGAGGAAACGAGGCTGTTGAATGGTGCAACTGAAAAAGGCAGTTATTGACGCGCGCACACACAGTAAAGGCTTGACCAGTCATACTCTGAAACACTATATAAGCTTTACATGACACATAAATAGAAAGAAAGCGTGGAGTGTGCGTACTGACGCTGGCAGTAAAAGCTCAAACACAGCACGCTGGGTTATTTGCACACACGCTGACTCCTAACCTGGCGCTGTTTGCCCGCTGAAGCTCCGCTCAGCCCTCGGGTTTGCCGGGTCTCTCCTCCGCGACTCTTATCGTCTGACTTCCTGCACCGTCCGACTTGTCGTCGTCGTCACCATCGCTACTACGTGACCTTTTAGTCAGACACTCGGTGGAGCAAGGATCTGTAGGAGGGGGTGGGGCGGGGGAAGCACACGCAGAAAAAGTTATCAGGATGTTGTCGCGTGGAGTACATTTTTAAAAGCCACCTGACGCATTTGTGCGCAAGCGATCAGCTGCCCGAGAAGGAAACTGTGTGCGTGTTTTCGTTCTCAGAGAACGTCCCGCACAGTTTCACCTTCAGTAACAGCTCAAAATAAGACGGTCATCGACCGATGGCAGTCTGTGGTTCAACCGCACACACGCACACACACACATACACATATGAAACTGCTGCACCCCCCGAGACGCGCAAATAAAACCAATAAAAACTAAAAACATGACAGCTCTCACCTGCAGCTTCTGCACTCCTTTTCCTCGAACCATTTCTGTTTGGTTGGAGAACTGACGGCCTCTCACAGTCGTCGTTATCCAGCCGGTTTCTGTCTCCGGGAGAGCCTCTCGGTCTGCTGTGAGGCTGTCTGCTATAAAATTCCGGTGCGTCGTCGACCTGCACCCAGTCGTAACTGCGCGGAGAAAGCGGCCTGCCTTCCACTAGATCGAAATCGTAAGTCTCCGTGAAACGCCGAACCTCCTCCCGCTCCGAATTCTCCGCATCCCTACGAATCTCCTCCGGGTCCGGTCTACCGAAAAGATTTCTGCGAACCGAAGGTCTTACGCTGTCCTGCTGCCGAGCATCCACCCTCTCCACCGGGCTCGCGTTAGAAAGGCGAACATCTGACATTTTGTTGCACATACGACGATGAAAAACAACTCGAGCTTCAAACCGCTGCTTCCGAAATAGTATTCCTTTTAAACGCACAGTCACGGGAATGATGCATGCATGCTCCGCGCGTATCATCCAAAAAATAATAAATAAATAAAAAAATACAGAGGTGGGGGGGATGCGTCTCCAAAGGCGCACGGGAGGCTGGCTGGGTAAGTGTGTGGAGGAAGAGGAGGGGGGGGATTTAACACAGCCACTCCTGTCAACTCCGTAGTAAGAAAGATGAAAACACATCAAGTCATAAGAGCCAACATGGCGTTTAGAGGCAGCTCCGAGTGTAGAAGAAAAGTTGACATCAAGGACTATTTAAACAGAGAAGGCGATTCATTGGTCTGAACCAAGAACCGCCCAGAAACTCTTACACAGGGCCGAGAGCGACAACAGAGCTGAGCTGGAATAACTGTGCACATGAATATGGCCTAATTACTGCGTTTCGTTACACACGGGAGACGGGACAGAGCGAAGGAAGCGTGTAGTTACAAATCTAAAGTGTTGTTTTATCGCTCTTATTAGCACGATCGCAAAACAAGCAGCGGGGTGAAGATCAGATCTCTGTGGAATTAAAAACACAATTATGGCACGCGTTAACACCTGACACAGGGATTACTGGACATAGAGAGCGCTCCGAGGACGGGACCGCGGCAGCAATTAATCGGTCACCAAACGATTGCGCGAGTGCTGACAGATACTGCTGCTGGATTTGATTTGGCGTCACGTAAACAGATTGGACACGCTTAATACGATCACTGTAGCTCCGTTCAGTTACAGCTCCAAGGTCACTGAAGGACACCTGGGTGCTGCAGTGGAAGAAAAGTGCAAAAAAAAAAAAGGGTAGAGGGGCGATAAAAAGAGGCACCCAGTAATCCTCCAGTGACATCAGCTCTCCAGCGAAGGGCTTCCGTCATCGTTGGCTCGGCGCCTATCGCTGTCAGACTTTGCCACTGGTGCCACAGGGCTGGTTTGTGTGCTTCACTGGCTGTAATTGCTCGTGTGCGTGCTCAGAATTTAAACAGAAAATACAAACCGCTTTAAAAAAAAAAAATCACTTTCAGTTTCACAGCAGTTTTCCCCCTGAGAGTTCTCACTTTGTATTTGTTTAAAAAAAATATTATTTAACTAGTGATCATGACATGAGTTATCAACTTTAATGACATTCTGTGGGCTTTGTAGGAACCCTGTAATAATCAAAGGGAAAGCAGGCGGCAGAGAAGGGGGGGGGGTTGCAATCCACCACCCTCCCCTCCAACTTAAGCTCAGTGTCATCTGCATTCCTCTGCAAGCATATGCCAGTAAAAGAAAACCCTCCAGGGCCTGCCTGCGAGGCCATGCTGCTTCAATTAGCCCTCCAGAAGCCTCTGATCATGTAGGGATAAACACAGAAAGCGTGTGCGTTATATCGATGTTATCACTGTTTAATCCATAATGTGTTTATGCTGCTGTAAACGGTGCGTGGGGCTGTAGGGAACGATCCCTGAAGTGAACGCTGGACTCAGGACAGGTAAACTGGGATAATATGCGAAAAAGTCAGACAGCCGATGCAAATGGGGGATGATTTTATTTTAATGCTGCTTCACTCACATTGCTCAAGTTTATGCAGATGGAAGCAGAGATGCGGATTCCATCCGGTGTATCGTGAAAGTAAAAATATAAAATAAAATAAACTTAACGCAGCAGATAAACGTAACTCAAGGGGGATGATGCAACTGTGTCGCTTTCGGCCACTAAAACAAAGAGTTACATGGTCGCTACACTTGTTTGTGGAGTCACACGTGTATATATAGTTCACATTGTTTTCCAGGATAGTTGCCAAACTGGCCTCCACAAGGAAGACCCATCGTCTTGATAAGATGACACCCCTAAAGCCGCTTCAATAAATCTCTTTTAGGATTAATAAATAACATCCAGAAGGAAAGTTCATCAGTCTGATTCACAGTATAAATCACTGTTTTCCGGGTTGGTCCAGCGTGGTCATCTTTACACACACGCATTGTGGACCCCTTGCCCGATCTCGTCACACCGCAGCCTTTGCGCTCTGCTTCTTCTTAGCAAGCTCGGCCCGAATCTGATGGGGAAACTGGTCCAAGTGCTTGTTCACACACTGCATGCAGAACCTCTTGGTATAGAAAAGGCTGCAGTCCTAACAAACAGAGAAGAAAAAAAGAAACAACACAAGCTCAGCATTTGACCCTTCATGTTTACATAAGCACCACTACCCTTTGGACTTCACCTATATTCACCATCCATTTGTGATTGAATATTGATTTCAAGAGATTTAGAACCATGAAGCCCAGTCAGCATTTACCAGTAAGCCACATGATCGCAGAGTCATCTGAACAAACATCAAAACCACAGACATGCTTCTGCAAGTGGAAAATGATGACAAAAGCACGGGGTTTAAAATCCAAACAGGACCTTCGGCCCACAGCTGATGACAGTCCTCCTGTTGCGTTTGACTGCAGCTTAGCAGCACCGTTTAAAATGGGTGAGATTAAATGATAAGACGTTATTCTGAAGACACGATGAGACATCTTACCGATCCAACACAGACACAAGTGCCACAAATGCTGCAAATGGACCCCAAAACTAGAAACTTCTCCCTGTCCGGACTGAAGGGGTCCCTGGTGACAAAACACTCCTCAAGCAGCCTGTCGAATGACAGATAACAACACACATCCTTTACTTTGGCCCATGAAGGGCATATGTGCATAATTCAAGCCTTATGCTACTCCAAGTGCAGTCTAGTCACTGCTGGGCACTTTATTTCTTTGCGTGGCCAACGCAGCATGCAGTTAGTCACATAGCGGCTAACAACATTAGCGTTAGCCTCGCTAACACCAGAGCTCTAACAATGGCACGGTTTGTTGTTGGGTTTTTTTGCTTCATTTTCACTTACACGATAGCTCTGGTGTTAGGCGGTTTCTGTCCGTAGTAAGTAAAGGGGCTAGTTAAACTGCACAATTGGCACGTAAATGTTTTTTGAGGGTTATCACTCGCAGCCTTTTCCTCCATCGCCCACAGCAGACAGTCAGTTCCTGGTTTTCGCTTCCAGTCCGGCAGTGTTGTTTCGTGAAGCTTTACCGCCACCCACTGGACTGGAGCAGTAAGAAAACCCAATATATAAAAAATATGATACTGTTGTAAAGCAATAATTATTTAGTTACAAAAATTATAACGCTTGTATTTTAAAAATGACACAGAGAGAGCTGTAAAAATATGTGACTTTGAATCCTTAACAGTGAAGAAATTTAATTAAAAAAATAATATTTGAATGAACCAATTGACAGCATGAGTTAAAAAAAAAAAAGCACCTTTCCTACAGTCAAAATGTAAATGCAGTAGGCAAAAGCTTTTTATTTTATTTATGTATTTATTTATTTTTATTTCTAGCTAATTCAGACAAATGAAATATGAAAGCTTATTTTTACCACTGAAAGCAGAAAAAATGCCAGGGAGAGCTAAGTCAAAATATGAACATAATATCTCAGATTTTTGACTTGTTGCCTCAAACTTATGTCTTTATCCTGCTTTCCTCCCCTCACCCCAATCGGTTGTGGCAGATGGCCGCCCCACCCTGAGCCCGGTCATGCTGGAGGTCCTGCTTCCTGTTAAAAGGGAGTTTTTCCTTCACACTGTCGCCAAGGTGCTTGCTCATAGGGGGTCATCTGACTGTTGGGTTTTTCTCTGTATGTATTTTGCCGTACAATATAAAGCACCTCAAGGCGACTGTTGTTGTGATTTGGCGTTGTATAACTAAATTGAATTAAGTTTAATTGAATTGATTGTTAAAATTAATAGATAGTTAAAATTAACAGATAGTACCTCAGAATTTGATTTACCGACAATGAATTAAAAAAATGCAATAAGTTGCAGAAACAAACTTCCACCATAAAGAGTTTGGTGTAAGTTGTGAAGAGCTGATGGCTTCATTTAAAAAGTGCTGTTAAATAGATTAGTTTATTTCAGACTACAACACATTTACTTCAACGTCAACAGCATGTTTAGACATGTACATATATAAAAGATAAAATGTTTCATTATGACCTAGAACAACTTTGCAGTGCTACATCAGGGTTCAGAGTCCAAGTACAGAAAAAGAAAGTGATCGACTCCACTTTTTGAGGCCTGCAAATACACACGTCCCTTACACCAAGGTTAAGGTAGTCTTGTTATATTTCCAAAACACAACACGAGCTAATTAACAGATTATTTTGTTTGTGGTGGAAATATAAAGTACTGACTGTTAGCACTTTTCCCCCTTGAGATTTAGTTTTACATAATGGCAAAATTTGTACATACACATGTACTCTGTAACACTGAAAATCTGAATTAAAAGTAAAAAAAAAAAAAAAAGTGAGCTACCATGCTGTCTTGGCTTTAACAGCAGGGTAGAGGATTCATAAAAAATGACACATCAAATAACAAGTTATTGCCTGCGGGAGAAGTAAGGCTAATTATCTGTTATGTGTTGGAGGCAGAAGCTGTGACCAAAACATGAGAAACTTGAACTCAGTCAGTGAGTAACAATGACACTTGATGAGTTCTGGTGCGAGTTGTCAAGATAGTCAAAGCAAACTTGCCACAAGTACGCAGTAACAGAAGATGAAAATAGAAGCCTAATCCAGAGGCCCTAACCTGTTATTCTCACAGTTATAGTTATCCTCAGTGAACACATGAGGTCAGCAGTCACACCCTGGTATTTTTTGATATGTGCACACAAATTGTTTTGCACAATATGCTACTTTGCACAGCCTGCTCCCCATTTACTTTTCTTCACATGTGTAAAAGCTGGCATCCAGGGAACTCAGCTCCATTACATTCTGGTGCTGCTGGTCAATAAAAGGAACTCTTTTATAATATCTCTGCACATGTATGGTTTAACAACTTCTTGTTTCTACTGTGCACCCTCTTATTGAAGCAGAAGCAGTTACATTCCCAACCCAAGCTGCCTCCCCCCTCCTTAAAAAAATATTCATGTTTTGCTCCGTTTTGTGCAGCAGCCACAGAAGCTGCTCCTTCCTGTACATTCATACGCGTTTATTAGTTCATATACTCAGTACATGTCCCTGTATATTTCCTGCAGCAGCGGGTGCAGGGAAGTGTCCTCTGTTGTCTTGATTTCCTGCACCAGCTGAGCATGCTCAGTGACCAGCTCCCGGAGGTCAGCCAACTTCTGCAGCAGCCTGGGGAAAAGGAAGGTGTCATCTGGATGGTTGGCCAGCAGGTGGAGCTGCAGCGCCTGAACAATGCTTTCCTGCAACTGCTCTACGAGAGGTACATCTACGAGGCCTGGACGATCTTTGGAAGCGTTGGGGGAGGACAAGATAATGAAAAAGGAGAGTTCAAATATGTCTTTTTTTTCTTTGAAATTATTATTCTACCACCTATTATCAGTCTTTTACCTCCACAGCAGATAATAGCAGCCACAAAAAGAGCTAGGTCACTGTCGTCCAGCTCCAGAGAGTTGAAGCGTGTGGCAAACTGGAATTTGGGCTCCATCATGTCGCTGAATGGTCGGCGGAGACTCTTGAGGAACTCGCGGGTTATGAAGCCTCCACCACGGGCCACCAGGAGGCCGTCCTTGTTCATGCAGGAGGCCAAGAGGGTGAAGAGAGCTTCGTAAACGCCGTACTTCAAAAGAGTCACCTAAAGGGTAAATAGTAAGGCCACAGCATGACAACACTCATCTGCTTTTCCCTCCACTTCTCCCCATAGAAGGCAACCTGAAACCCACCTGATCATTCAAATCCAGACTCTGGAAACCCGGCATAGCCTTGGCAAACTCCGTTAGCTCTGTGACAGTCTCCACTGAGGTGCTCTGGCAGCAGTGGAAGAGCCTGGCTTCAGCCTCTCTCTGCTGAAGCTCCCCGCACGACACAGCCGGACTCACTGGTCCGAGGACGCTGTCAGACTCTGGATAGTCGCCGTTTATCATATGGACCGCTAACGTTCTCTCCGCCAGCTGGAACGTCTCCATGTCGTGGATGATGAAAGGCTGCTGGGAAATACAGAAACTGTCAGTGAGGCAGAGGGCAGAGATATAGAGCAGAGAATATTCTTAAACTTTATTTTCCCCTTTACCGGCTTGCTAGTTTTTCCAGTGAGTATGAGCCGCGCTTTTGCTTTGTTCATGTTGAAGTTCTTCATGTAGGCCTCATGGATCTGCCTGACCAGAAACTTGTGGTCGGATTTTAAGGGACTTTCCACCTCTTTCTCAACCATCTTGCTTTCCTCCTTGAGCTTCAGCTTTTCTGCCTGGGGCATACGACCAAACCGGATGGCTGGTACATAAAACACTGGTCATTAGAAACTGCCACATAGCTTTCTTTTTTTTCCCCTCCTGCCCAATGCACAATAAATTGACATATGGAGACATAAAGCTTACACTGCCTCAGTAAATATGCACTAGAACCCTAAAAAAAAAAATCATGTATAACAGATCTGGTACATCCTGTTCTATTTCTATTCTTCTGAGGCATGCCATCTTCCTCTCATGTTTCTGATGCAGCTAGTGGGAGGTCATCACAACAAACTCAGTGACCCTCCAGCAGTCACTGCAGAAGACGGGCCAGATGTCACAGCAAAAGCATACTGACTGAAGTGGAGCTAAATTACAGAAGAACGACAACCTGCTGATGTTTTAAAGAGCACACGATAAGACTGAGGATGTTCAGACTCTTTGTGGGCAGTTCACAGTGCATCAGGCTAATCACCCTCAAGTTCTTTCACTGCCGTGCTTCAGCAGTGATTTAATCAGACGGATTTGTTACATACACGCAACCTTAGTTCCACATATGGGGAAAAGATGTATGACACCAGTTTTACCTGTCTGCAGATGTCGGACAGATAGAATCACAATTTTACCCTTTTGGTTAGCTTATAACAGCTAGCTTATGGTAGCTAACGCTTGCAAACTTAGCCTGACCTTTGAGCGTATCACTGGCTGTTTGAGCTTGTTTTCAGATTATGTTTTACTGTTTACTCTAATCCCATAACTGTGACTACACTGGCTGATATTTTGCCAACTTTGAGCTTTTTCCATTACCATTGTGGGACATGCCCACAGAGAGGCACTTGTGGAATCTGCAGTACTGGCACTTGTTTCGGTTCTTCTTTTGGATTTTGCAGTTCCGCTCGCACTTATCATACTCCAGCTTCAGCCTGATGGTCCTCCTAAAGAAACCCTGATTTGACAGACAGGACAAAAAAGATGTTATCACTTTGTTTTCTCACTGCATAAGCAAAAAAAAACATACTGTATTTTTTCGGACTATAAGGCGCACTTAAAATCCTTTAATTTTCTCAAAAATCGACAGTGCGCCTCATAATCCGGCACGCCTTATGGTCTGAAAAACATGGTATAATCTATATATTCTTACCAGAGTTTGTTTGTACTCTGCAAACACATTTTGCACCACCTCACATCATGCAAACTTCCAAACTAAAAGTGAAAGGCGGGCTGTTGAAGCCTTGAGAACTAGTCGTGAATACCACTTAAAGAAATGACAAGTAAGCTTGTCTAAGAGCTGCGTTGAAAAAGAAAGGTGTTCATAACAAATATTGACTTGACTTTCAAGCTTGTTAGAATTGTACAATCTCTGTTTTTTTCTTATATACTGTATTTCCATGTCTACTTGCGCACATTTCAATAAACTGCAGCACCCTGTTTCCCATTTTCCAAGAAAGATTTAAAGAAATATGGCTCAAGACTGTAAGCTGTAACTGTACGGTTACTCCTGACAACAGCACACAATATTTTGCTGATGTCCATGAGTCCAACAAATAAAGCACACGTTTAATCGGGTACTCTGCGTTTTTATGTGCAAACAACATTAATACGCACATATTACTGAATGGGACCCAGTCCCTTTGCATCAGCACCCTGCTCTCAGAGACATGAACAAAACAGTTAACAGTTTGCATATTTTATGCATTTTTGCATAAAATGTGCAAAATCCAAGCTCTGGCAAGATCAATGTTAATACGTTTGGATTGCATTTGAGGGAAATTACACCTGTTCCTAAAGGAAAGGATCTTTAAAGATGTGCAGTACACCTTGACCTTTTTTTTTAAGAACATCTCTTTTTTGGAGGAGACGTTATAACCTTCAGGTAAGGCAAGACACACGATATTCTAATGCATACTCCACTTACATCAGTAAAATTTCCAACAGGCCAAATGTTCATTAAAGACATCATCTTACACCTGGCTGAATTTATGTTGAATAGCAGCTATTATATATTCTTATTAAGTTTTATTATGTGTCATATGCCACTTTTGTGTCAATTTCAAGCAAAAAAAAAATGTTTTGTGGGGGTGGAATCAGCCAATAGAGAGCAGTGAAGGCCATGTTGCAGTCATCAGAAAGGCATTACATAACGTTACAGAGCAGCAGGAGGAGGAAAAACAGATGTGTGTGTTTATGCCATACATGTTCCTGCATGTTTGTGTTTGGAAAAGCAGACACAACCAGAGGCCAGTACTGTGCCATGATATCTTAGCCGGGAGGCGAGCAGCAAGGCTGACAACATAAACAACGAGGACGATCGTGCAACGCTTAGGAGCAAACGCCTCTCTTATTATTTCAATTTTGTATCACTAAAGGCTTTCCCTAATTCTAATAATATCTCCCCTGCTCTAATGTTTCAGGCCCATTATCACCACAGACTTTAACCCTGGTAGGGCTACATCACAGCGCGTTCACAGTCCCACTGCTCGGTGCCTCTCTTTGAAGCGAGGTGTTGAAAATAATCCACAGAGCCCGTCCAGCATGGTAACCACGAACTGTGACTGCGACATATCAGAAGCAAGATTACCGCAGTCAGAGAGTTTAAAAGCAGTGCTGTCAAAGCACGCCCCATCACATGTGCGGTGTACAACGGTTCAAGGTCATCACGTCCCCGCTTCAGAACAGCTGCTGCGTGACACGGAGATAGGTGTCGTGCCAACGCCGGCAGCCGCTCTGACAGCGAGACTGTGGTGATGAATGAGACGTGTGTCGTAAAACAGAGTGCCCGTGGGCTGCTACAGAGTTAGCAATAGATTATGCAGCAGATGCACTTTTCAGCATTGAAGCCAGCTCGGTGATTACCCCTCATCGTTTTTCATCAGAAAACCCCTCCAACCTTTGTGCAAATACAGAAGTAGAGACATCTTTACGGCAATGCGATCAGCGGGAGTGTCGTGGAAAGTTCTCAACCGTGCGACCAGTTTCCAAGCGAAAGATGTTCATTAAAGAGAAGCAAGGCATGAGACGTCAACAGGGAGAAAGGGTCAGAGTTTACAAAGTCATGCAAAAATAGAAAACAAAATCTCAGATTAACAGCGACAAACTGCAGTCAGCTGTGAGGGTGCGACGATGTCGTGTGACTGCACAAACAATGCTGCGACCGTCATCTACGGTTTTTAACACGCGCGCTGGTTACTTAGACCAGCTGTCTCATGTCTCACTTACCCAATATTGTCAGTGTCGGTGTTTTAAAATAAACTTTTAATCCCTAAATTGTGAAGAATCTCCAAAAACATAGATAAAGGAAAAATGTAACTTTTTACTAATAATCAAATCCCAAAAGGGAATATTTAGCAAAGTAGAGCACTTCCCTGTGTCAGTAGCTGCTCTGTGTGTTTATAAATGTGTGTATTAATGTCATTGAGTTGGGCTCTGTGCCAAACGGGACAGAGGTGACAGGCAAAGCCGTCATGTCCTCCACCTCACATGACCCGGCTGCATGTCTCAGAAAGTTTCCACTGGTCTCCAGGTCAGGCGCCTCTGCGCTGCCAGGCTTCTGTATGTGTTTTGGTGCTGCGTGCGTTCAGGCATGCACGTCATGGTTTTTAAAACTTTTAGCCGTGCCTTTCGATGATGATGAGATGAGATGAGATGGCCTTTATTTGTCAGTTGCAGTTGCCCAAAACCGAAATGACAGACCTTGCCGACCGTGGTCAAGAAAACCATGAGTTTATCTCTGTCTTCATTAAGTTAATATCTTTGCCCTGCTTTAATCTCCTGTCTCGAGCCGCAGTATGTCTGCACGATGCTGTCAATGTGCTTGAGCTGGCTACACAATCCCTGTTTAAGTCCCAAGTTTTTTACCTTGCAGCCCTCGCATGCGTGCACCCCGTAGTGGAAGCCCGAAGCTTTGTCAGAGCACACCCGGCACTCGAGGCTGAGGGTGCTGCCGCTCTCGTCTTGCCCTGCCGATGCTCCGCACACTCCTGATGATGGACTAGAGGCTGGGGTCAAGGTCTCTACAGCAGAAAAGATTCAAAAGACAAGAGCGCCACAAACAAGGTTACCAGTTTTTAATTTGGCATGATTAAGGATCGCGCCCTTGATTCTTTCCAAGTTTCATGCCTGTCTCTCTACACTCCAGTGCCACCAATGGGTTGCAGTTGGGGTAGCATTTATGTAAGTAAATATATGTTTTTAAAATTGGGGTCTTTGGGTCAAGCCAAATCTAATAATAAGCTTCTAATAATGTAATTTAAAGCCATATTAGGCCTCACAGAAACTACTAGATAGTCTTTTAATTCTCTGAAGCACAGGTCCTTGGAAACCAGTCTAAACTGGTGGTGAAGCTACCCCTCATACTCACCCAGTGCGATAGAGCTGCTGGACCCCGAACCAGTGCTCTGGTACTCTGGAAAATCAAACCCCAGTGTCTCATCTCCAATAGACTGGGAGATATCACGAAGATCCTCCATCAGGTCTCCACAAAGTGGACTTCCCAGGAGGGAATCCCCCAATGGGGATGGGGGGCTGTAGTGATCCCCTGCCATGGTAGAGATCAGGGACTCAAACCCTCACTCACCAGACTGTGAAAAAAAAAAGAGGAAATTTTGGATGAGGACAGCGAATTCTGTATGAAACCACACATCTCCAAATCACACAAATCTCCTTTTAAAAAATTAAACTGATTGTTCTGAACATCTCCATCATGTTTATTTTAAAACTGGATGTGATTAGCAACGGTTGGATGGAACCGAGAAATTAAGAGCCACTGCACATTTATAAGCAATAAGCTATATTATAAAGCTTACCCTACTTTGCAAGGGTCTAATTGGGACTATAATGTACAAAATTAATATCATATTGTATTAAATAAGGCATGCAACTAGTGACTGAGAACATAAGCAGATCAGGAAAGTGTTTACTAAGGTCACAGATCAAGTGAGCAGTATGGTAGTTTTCTCATTAACTTCTATGCAACTTGACATCTTTGTGCAGCCAGAAGTCCCCACGCTGGCCATCAGATTTTATGCATTGGCTTAACTTTTCATACAGTTATGCAATTTGCTAGATAAGCGGTGTATGGCTGGTTGGTTGGTGAACAGATGGACAAGTTCAGGCAGTGTGCTTTCACATGAAGACTACTAAAGCACTGATATATGAAGCATTTCTCATCTCATCTTACAATACACACACACACAGCACTGAGTGCATCCCGAGGTTCATCCACTGGACACCCTCTCAGGGACTCAACGGTAGGTCACAAATGAAACATTTACCACATTCTTATAAAACATCACAAAATATGAATCTTGGAACAGACACCTTTGCATGTGACTCCACAGGCGGCACCGACCAAGCAGCAAATATTAAAGCAAAAATGGAATGCATGTTTATTCTCAGACGTGCAAGACGACCGACTAAAAAAATGCAAAGGAAGCACTTTCTTTCACTCCACCGGGGTACTAATGCCATAAGAAAAAGTCTGTTAAATTCACAATGTGAGGAATATGTTTGGTAAGTGAACCATGCCTTTTGAGTCAACATTATCCTAAATGACTCATTTTCACTTGTTTAATCCTGATCTGTTCAGCCAAAGTACTCGCTCATACAGATGAATTCAAAGCTTTTCACTCTGATATATGAACCCGCACAGAGCATATAGTGTCTATTATACACACTGTTTACACTGTGCGAATGGCTTTTAGGTCTACGGCACACAATTTAAAATCATTTTTTTTCTCTTGAGGATTAAAATCAAGACAGAAGTAAACTGTTGACCTGTCTCTTCTTCTGCACGTCTGCTTTTAAGAGGGGTCTCGCCGCGTGGCGTGTGGGTGGGTGTTTGCTGGAGCTCCCAGCTGCTCACAGCGGGGTAAAGGACATCTGTTTGAGCCATCACGCAAGACAACAGCAACCATGGCCAATGCTCGTGTTCTGTATAGCACTCTCTCCAACTTCCAGTAATTCATAGCAGCAGATGTTACTGTAGACTTTCTTGATAAGCAGATTAGAACGATCCAAAGCATTTTTTGGCTGCGAAACCTAATAAGGAGTTGACCGAGGATGCACAGTTTGTAGCATAAAGACAGAAAAACACGTCTTCCCTGCAGATAGGCCTTTCAGATGAATCATCTGCTTTTCTAACCCTCGTAAAACGTGACCATTTTACCTGTTTTAACGACATCAAATCTGAAGAAATTACGATGCACAATCTCAGCTTGCACAGCTGCACACATCTGTAAGGCACGCATAAAAAAAAATCATGTGCGATTGTGCAACTTTCGCTGTTTAAGCTACTTTAGACTTAAAGTATGCACTATAACAAAAAAATGTGGTTGAAAAAAGTTGATAAAATGCTGTCTGGGTTAGAAAACACGCCCTCTGTGAACTCCTGAGCACCAACAGTGAGGACTGTATTGATCATAGCATGCTTGTGTACTTTTATCCAGTCTTTGTGTTGCAGCATTTAGGGGACAGGTCGTGACAGGACTCTGACACCACGTAGGTAAATAAGTAAGGGTGTGCAAACACATGTGTGCCGGCACCTGCACCACAGCATTACCTGCACCATAAAGAGTGTATTAAACTTGTGGCTAAAGGCTTTTTTTAACAAAACGCGGCAAACTTTTTGGGCAGTCATCGACAAACTTGCTGACCAGCTATTTTGTTAAACTGCTTTGACGGAGAGCGTGCGCCCTCCGATAAATTTGATGCCCCTGGCTGCTCAAAGTGATTTCTTCATCAAAGGGTAGGTTGAGTAACTCCTGTACATTCTGCAACAATACACAGCAGATAAACCCCAGACCAACGAGTTAAAGTCCAGCCATGATACTTATTTTTCACATATGAGTCCAACACACACACACGCTTGTTTTCGTATCTTAGTAAGGACATCTAATTGGCTTACCCTAACCATCAAAAAATGAATACCTACCCCAAAGCCTTAAGCTAAATCTAACCATAACTTAACTGTATTCCTGACACTAAAGCCACATTTTGAGCCTCTAAAATGCCTTCAAACTCATGGGGACATGCATTTTGTCCCCACATTCCTCACATTGACAGTTTGAAATAGTCCTCAATAATATCACATTAGGTGTTCATGCAAGCCCTCAGTTCACCCAGTCATTGGTTTGGCCTTCTCCTTTTACAATCACCCCCCACACTTTTTTCTGATTGGGTGTTCTTCACAAACAGAAGTTTAGGGGCTAACAGTGACATCAGACAGAATCAAAAAAATATCTGAAGCTGCGCTTTTGTGCCACCTCCGTATCCACCACTGTAACAGTAGATACAAGATCAATTAAAAAGGCATACTAGACACCCCTTAATGGACCGTTAAATCTAAGTGATTTTGCAGAGGGTGTAGTGATTTGTTGATGAACTGTTAAGGTTGTAGTTTCTAAAAGGTGACAGCTTCCTGGTTTTCTTGGATTTACATTAAATACAGCACAATAAAAATGTTAAATTTGTTTGTTAATCAGTGATACAAACTGCACTAAAAACTCACTCAGCTGCCTCTGTCTCTACTTTATTATTATTTATTATGAATTAGGTGGATGTCACAATATTGTGATGGTCCCAGCTTGCCTGTAACTGTGGCCAGTCTCATTCATATATTAAAGCCCTAACAGGCGGACAGCAAAGTTAATTGATTATATTTCCGCTTGAGTCCAGCCCATACTTCCCCTCTACCTCAGAGGACATTGTGTTTTAACTCCCAGAGGAACTTTGATCCCAGACCTTAGGGCTCTATCTTTAGGTTAAAGGAGGAGAGGAAACAGGAGCTGCAGCCAGAGACGTCGGTTGGACTCAGGGGAGAACACGTTAGACTATACAAAGGAGTCAAAATCAAAACACAAAGCATCATATTTCTAGTCACCTGGAAAGCTGCAGATCCTTTCTTAGCCTTTGTCAGTAAAAACTAATAATAAATAGTCAGTGCTGAATCTGGATCAGCTGTTTGGACTTTTCAAAAAATAGGTCATTCACTGGCCACTTAGATTGAAAGAATACATGAATAAAAATCAGGCACAGAGTAAGTGTAAAAGCCAGATTTTGATTCAAAATCTTGCATCATCAAAGTATCTCCTTGCACTGCTGCACAGACAGTGACACAGAAGCGTATCTGGGGCTGCAGGGGGGAAGCGTGCCTTCCAGTGTGCGTCTGCGGTTTGGTCACAAACAGATGAAGACGTGACTTAAAGGAAGTTTATCTACAGCTCACTCGCAACACAGCCCACTCAGGACAAGTCTGCGTGTGTGTGTGTGTGTTTTAGGAGAAAAGAGATAAAGCGTTAGCCACAGTGTCCACTTCACTTATTCTTTCTGCGCGAGTGAATAACAAAGTTTGTTGAATCAACAGGTAACTGCACAGAGAGCTTCTTACACAGTTACATAACATTAAAGAAATAAATGTTGGTAAATACCTCAGCTCGGAGTCTGCTATCCGGAGCATTTCAAGCTCTAGCTGCCGGAATGGACGCCTGTGCTTTATCACAGGAGGAGGAGGAGGGTGCTGCTTCGGTCCCAGGACGCTCACAGATGGGCCTGCTGATCGGCTCTGCTGCCTCCCTCCCTCCTGTCAAAAACGTCTTCATCCTCCGCAGGAAATAACGTAGAGAGGGACCGCGACATGGCGCACACACCTCCTGACACACCTATGGTTTCAACCAATCGGAACACGAGAATCCGGGGGGTTCGGTAAGACAAAATCCCTTCCCGGTGGCTCGGTGTGGAGGCGCATTGTCTCCCTTATGTGTTACCGATGAAGGGCGACTGGATCCCTCTGTCTGGGCCCGTAAAATTAATGCCATCTGATCGCCTCCCAAACAACTTCCTGTAATTAAACGTCAGCAGCGTCATACTATCGAGTAATAACTACGTAAATGCTCAATAAAATGAGAGTTTTTTCAGTGAGCTGCCCACTAGCAGGCTGGTGATAATTTCGCTGTGAGCAATGTGTGCTTTTCAAATATCCCGCAAGTATCTGTGCTTAAATGGATATTTTTGTGATACTATTATGAGGTATTTTACTGTAGTTAACAGTGGTCGCTTTCCACCTTTAAGGTACGTATGAGCTTACAAAATACTGAATATGATTGTAATCTAGTCAGTAAATATTTATATTTGCAGGCTAATTCCGGCTTCAGTAATAACAATAGCTTTAAACTAAGTGTGTCAAACGTAAGGTTCGGGGGCCAATCTCAGCCCGCCAAAACCTGGTCCACTGGGTGGCTGTGAAAAATGTGAAGAAGGGACAAGATTTGAGACTTTTAACTGTATTTTTCTACAATTAAATGATGGAAAAGATCCTGTTTTGTTAACTATCCATAATAGGAAGATTTTTTTTTATAGTAGATCTACTGTATATATTTAAAAAGTAGTATTACTATTGTACAGTGTTCAAAATGAGCCATTTTCCCCTGTAATTTTACAAGTTAGTTACTTACAGAGTCCCGCTGACAGATTTCTTCTATTTTCTACAGCAGCATTACTTTATCGTGTAAAAAACTGAGACGTCCAGTTGGATTGCTGTTTCCTTTTCCTTTTATGAAGATATCTGCAGTATTCAGTGCATGGTTTAACTTCTTTACACTGGCGTGGAGTTCCACTGGTCTGACCCAAATACCCCCCCCAAAGTGGGAATTATGTGGCCACAGTGTAAAATGATTTTGACACCCCTGCCTTAACCTTAGTAACCCTTTAAGGCCAAGTGTATCATATTTGATAAATGAGTTTTTGTGACCTCCCCACCGCCAAAAAAAAATAAAAATAAAAATAAACTGTGCAATACACATTTAGCTAATAAAAATAATAATAAAAACACGTTTTATTTTTGATTTACTGTTGGCTACTTTTACTATTCACCCAAAATTTATAACATGTGGTACTATTACAGCACCTGTATGCCTCATCCACCATTGCATAAGCATTCATTTAAAACACTATATTATACAAACAAGCAAACTAGCTGAATCCACTTTTGTTTCTAATTCAGAACTTTCTCTTTCACAGGTTTTTGTTCATTAGTGTAAAACTTGCTGTATTGTAGCATTTGTGTGATGCTACACATTTCAGGTGACAATCGGAGATATGTGCTGTGTCCAAGTATTGCTGGGAAATGACCCATAAGTCAGTCTCTAGGTAAAACGTTGCTCAGAGTAAAGCAATAAGAAAGTGAAGGTCATTTTAGTGTCGGCCTAATTTTCTGTTGCAATCCCAATAACAACTGTCTGAATGTTTGAACGGCATTCTACCGACTAAGCCACACACTGGGATACAAATCATGGCCATCTTTCAGCTGTTTGCCTTTTATTTACACCTTAAAAATTCCCCGTCTTCTTTAAAACATGTTTAATCACACGAATAAGGTAGGCGTGTGTACTTGCTTTTAAAACGGTTGCTCCAAAAAGCCTCCTTTCACAATTTAGTGCTAACAGCACTTCATACTGTGGCTACCAGCTGGTGTTTTTTTATTTGATTGTGTACACTTGGAAGCTTTTTGATATTTAGCTGTGACCCTATGGAATGCATACTTGACCTCTGGCAAAATTATCTTTAATTCAACCATAAGCACCACGTTGTGTCAGTGCTGCTGATAGTTACTTTAGTTGGCAGAAAGCAGCCCTCCTTTACTCCCTGGATCTCCTACATGTAGGTCAGCAGGACACCCTCATTCTGTGCCAATTCTTTAGAAATTTATAGCCTGTCTTAAAGTACATCTAACAAATTAGTGTGGACTGTGATCATCTCCAGCAAAGCAACAACACCACATGAAATATCTGGCGCCATCTACTGTGAAGTGACACATGACAATAGGACATTTTGGCTGTCACATTTTCCTGTGGACCTGAACAGTAAGTGTAGACGATAAAACCTCCTCATGGTGGCTCAGCGTGTTCTCCCACAAACAAATGGCAGGGTGATAATTTATGATTTTCTTTGGTTTTACCTCAGCACCTGGTCTCCCGTTCCATCTGGGAGTGAAACACAAGCTCATTTTTTTCTGAATTCGAAATGGTTTTTAAGCAGCGCGCTACATAATCAAGCTTTGGTAAAGTCAGGGGATGTCGCTTGAAAACTCAAAGCAAAAGCTGCACTCCTACGTGTGGTTTCATTAAACAGCATGACTCTTGGCTGTTTGCTCTACCTTCAATTGTTTTCTGGAGTTTTACTTGCCTTTAATCTTGCACAGCATTAACATCTTACTTGGAAGAAATCCCATGCAATTGATTTTTGTTTTAAAGAACAAAAGAGAAATGATGCATGCTTTTTAGGAGACTTTCCTAGACAGATAAAAAGATACGTGTTCCTGACACGCGAAGGCTTTTGGGATTAGAATTTCAGGACATAATGAGCTCCTTAAAGGGATTAGAGAATAAAGCAGCATTTCGAAGAAAATATCCCATCTGGGGAGACTCTACTGTTGCACAGCAGTACAGTTGTTATCAGCACAAAGATCAGACTTCAGTCATTATTTGCTCAGCAGTTATTTCTTGTCCAGTCTTTATTTAATTACTGAGAGAAAAGTACAGGCAGTATTAAAACATGAATGCTAATAAAATTAAATAAGTGCCGTTTTAATCTCATCTTCCCAGTGCGAGTTACAAATGTGTAAAGTGATTGTTTTTCTGAAATGCATCGTGCGAGTGAGCGCCACTCACCCATACAAGTGAACCCTTTGAGATCGAATGCCAGTCTTTTGTGGGCCTCAGTAAACGAACTGTCCCATTTTTCAGATGTAGGGAAGATGACAAAGATGCGCGCGCTCCTGTGATGTATTGCTGCCCTCCAGGGAAGGCAGTAGGTTGTATAGTTAGCTCCTGATGGGGTAAAATCACAACCCTGAAACCACACAACCTACTACCTCACCCTGTACGAACATCATAAAGCACCCTGGCGGGCAAGGAGAGGATTTGTGGACGAGTCGCATCGCTGCATAAATGAAACTGAAAGAAACTTTGTAATTTATTATCGCAATGAGGATCGCCATGATAATGTCAGTTAAAATGTTACACACGGCACATAAAAGGAACAGGCGTAAATCAGTTCATGTCAACGTGATGTCGAAGCACTTGCAGCAAAAGTTAAATGAAAAAGCTCCAAAGTAAAGGTGGTAAGAGTTCACATTTCTTCACTAAATTTACTACAAGCTGTGAGAACAAGCTTCACTAATTACTACAAGCAGAACTTACCTTTGTTTTAAACATAATTAAAATAAAACAAAACAAAAAAAAAGTATCACTAACAAGAGAACAATTTCACACATAAATGTGCACATTATTTTAGGTTAAACAAATAGATGATTCCAAATTCAAAAGTCATGCATCTTATCCTCTTGTGTGTACGATGATGAAGATGATGTTATTACAGCCGCTTCAGGAAAGACAGTAAGTTGTATAGTCATCTGACAACTTGGGAAAGACCCTAAAACTATACAACCTACTACCTCACCCCAAAGGACAGTTTTACCTCTGGAACGGCTCTCCAGTCGTACGCAGTCGACCTGTGGGAACAGAAACTTAGCCGACCTTTGTGAAATCAGATCAGGACGAGACTACAACTACAGATAAGCTGTAGAGGGTGGAGTTAAGTGTGTAAAATTCAAACGCAATTCAATGAAATGAAACAACAACACAAACGTGCTGATGAAAACCACAGCATGCAAAGGCAGAAAAAGAAGGTGGATCTCCATAAAGTTGATCGTGTCATCGTTCCAAAGGTCAAGGCTGAACTTCTATGTGCTTATACTGTTATATACTGCATACTGCGTGTAATGTAAGCAGCTATACTCAATTTCAACACAAATAAAACTCAAAAAGTTACAGAGTGTCATGTGAAAACACAAACGTAATTAAATGTTTTTACATTTAAATCAAGCCAGTGCTGTAGTCTTAGCAAAATGTCATCATGGAGCAGCATTTAAACTTGCTTAATTTACACATAAAACACTGCGTGTCCAAAAAAGTGCTTGTTTAAAGTTTTAAGAAATTAAACATATATTTATTTCTCTGTTTCGTTAAATCCATTTAAAAAAAAAAAAAAACTCGTTAAATCCTGACCCAGCCGCCAGTCTATCAGAGGTTTAACACACAAAGACACACACAGCGTCTCACAATCACATCCACACCCAGAGACACATTTCTAATCATCATTTACCCAACATAACATGCGCTGTTGGAGGAAAGAACCCGGAAATAAACCCACACAGGCATATGGAGGACATCCATGCAGAAAGGCCTCAGCTGATCACGAGGTTCCTTATTTTTTTATACATTTAAAGGAGAGGTTAAATGTGCGAAATGTTGTGGTAATTAAAAAATACAAAAAAAAAACAAAAAAACACCAACGGTCAAAATACTTCCTCTGCGTGTCACTTGAGCTTGGCAGGTCATCTTCCCTAAGCAGGTCTGTGCGGTCTGTCAGCTCGGCTCCTCTCAGGTTTCCTCGTCTCGATGCTGACAAACGAGAGGAGAGAGTGAGCTGCGCTTCTCTGTTCAAAGGTCAGACTTTCACTTCTTGTCTGACATGGGAGCATCAGAAAACAACAGAGCGCCTATATCAGCGTGCTCACACATGTCATACACGACGATACAGAGAGCAGTACGTGAGCCTGCTTCAGTGCCGGTGTGCAAACACACGACTGCAGGTGCTTGCATGTCTGCATGTTAACGTGTGGAGAGTGCGAGTATCCTGTGGCTGTTTTATTCATGAGTATCCTGCTGCATCTCTCTGTAGATGATTAGAGGAACAAACACACTATCACTCCATTAAAAGTGACTCTGAAGTCACGTATTGTGCTTCATGTTAAACCCATCTGTGTGTGTCGCAGGAAACCTCGGTGCAAATGAGAGAATTCTATGTCGGAGTGTGTGTTGGCCTGAAAGGTCGAGCAGACGAGGTTGTGGTTGGTTCAGGGAGTTTCCTGAGTGAGACAGGAGAGGCTGCGGCTCTGCTGCGGTTTCCTCCTCGAGTTGGGGAGCGACGGCGGGGAGGGGAGAGGCGTGAGGGTGCGAGGTGGGGGTCAAACTTATAAAAGTGAGTCACGGCCTTAACTCTTCACACGCACGCACCAGTTTGCGGCTGTTTTATTGCAGGTCGTTTATCCCATAAATGCCACACAAATCTCTATATGAGCTACTTAGTGTCCAACCCTGTGAGGTATAAGCAGGCCTGACTGTGTGTGCAGCACGCTGCTTCACTTGCTCTGCTAATGCGTATATGCAGGGTATCGGGTTTACACAGGAGAGGCCCTTTTACTTAAAGGGTCACTCCAGGTAAATTATGACAAATGCATTTTCCAGTTTACTTCTGCTGAACCAACGTTTTTTATGTATGTGTCGCTGAGATTTCTAACGACAGTTACATTTCATTTAATGTTACTCAGAAATGTCATGTTAAAAAATAATATATTAATTCATCCAGAGTGAAAAGGATGACTTTTTTTTTTTAGGGATACATAGGACTACTTTTATTAAAAGTGATTAAATACTATAAACAAGCAGAATTTCTTTCATCTCTGCTGGAAGTGGGTGGAGTCAGAAATCACAAAGCACAAAAAAGTTAACCCTGAAAACACGAGGACAGTCAAATATCTTCATTTCTTTTGTAATTTTGGGTCAACTAATTTTTTAACATTTAACACTTTTAATTTGTCAATGCTGGTAATTAAATTATAATCGTTTGTTAATTGTGGGGTTTTTTACAGTTTGAGGGGGAAAAAAAATTACTAAAGAGAGGCGCAACCGAGGTCCTCGATGTAGGCATGATCTTGCAAACAACTTTCCAAAATTCCATTCGTCCAACATTTCGGATGCACAGTGCCATAAACTGTTAAACTGTCAGGACTGAACTTCACAATTATTTGAGATTAACCAATTCGCTCTTTGAAGTGAGTGGAGCCCGAGTGTCTGGATGGTTATAATAATCAGCAAATATAAATCGAAAGTAATTGCTTTTTTCACTGGTTGCTGTTTTTTCATTCGTCGTTTTGATTTAACGGCACACAGTCAGCCGTGCCCCTGGAAAGCCTGTAACGAACCCGTGAGTGTGTTTGTGCGGAAGAGCGCCAATCCAACGATGTTCTAGACGTCTATGAGACTCGAAGTCGTCTTTTAATGTCAGAAAAATCTTAAGTGTGAGGTGTCCTTTTGCTCTGCGTGCAGTTGATCAAAACCACCAACAGGTGTCATGTCTCCCTAAGTATGCTGGGAGAGAGTGCGCAGACCCGAGGGCTCCTGTGACAATGAGGCCTTTGTGTAATTCCGGGGTGCCAGCCGGTGTGCCCTCGTGTACTGTTTCTCTCTAATCTTCATTTGACCTTTAGGCTGACGGCTCTTCTGTCCCATTTTTCCTGACTAATTTCCTTTGAGGAGATTATCTTTGAGCTGCAGCACAGACTTACCGTTTCAGATGACACGACAGACACAACGCACCGATACGAGTTTTGACAAAACGCATCACACGATGCTACGGCCGCTGCTGCGGTTGTGTTTGATAAACTAACAACAAACCGCGGTCACTGAGCTGTGTGTCTGAATCATGAAAAGCAGTCTCGAATGATTTTTGACTGTTCGGGCATGTACACACACAAAATAGGTCCTGCTATACAAACCGAAAGTGCTACGAAAACATACAAGGATTCAAAACCAATAATATAATTTTAAAGAAAATTAATAAAAATGTTAAGACTAACCTTGATATCAATGGCACGGAAAAATAAAGTCACTTCCAAATAACGAATCTGCAAATGAAAGAGAAAAAAAGGACAATAATAGTTACACTTACACATACCCATGTCTGCACATGCAGCATTGTTACAATGTATTCACAAAACACACGCATGCACACACGTGCACACACATTCGGCAAGGTGTCCATGTATCGCTCAGGTCATAAACCTGCCAAGCAGTTACTTAAGTGTATCATTAAGGCTGACGTAGCATATGTTAGAGTGATCATAGCTCAGAATACTGCAGCTGAATTTAGACGGGATAACTGCATTACCATTCACTGGCCAGTGCAGCTTAGATTCATCTCTCAGAAAGGCACCAACTCCAGGAAATTACTACAGGGACTTAGATTACTCTGTGCCCAAAGAAACACAAATTAGCCTTTAGCTTTTCTTTTTTGGGGTGTTTTTTTTTTTTTTTTTTTTTTTTTTTTTTTTTTTTTCGGGGGGGGGGGGGGGGGGGGGGGGGAGAACCCTTACCCTTACTAAAATCAATTCCTATGTTTCTGTAATGGATAATCCATCAGCATGTGCAAGGTCTTTAATCAAAGTGATATTTTTAATGGTAATATACAATTATCACTATTCAGGATTTTTCAAAGTCATAAAATAAAAAAAGCAAAAGGTAAAACACATTTTTGGTAAAGATGCCAATTCTTGAATGTCACGCTTGATTAATTACTGACTTACAAGAGAAGTCAAGTGTGCTAAATTTGGTTATAAAAAATGAATTCAATTTGTTCTTTGCTTAATAAATAATATTATTTTTTGCTTCATTTTCATTTTTTTAAACATATTTCTAAAATCTTTGTGTATTCCGTGTTTTCTTTCTAATAAATTAATAAACCACTGCATTTGCACTGGACTCGAAGTAAGAAAGATGAAAGTTGTGGGACATTTTCGTCCCATCACCTTGGTATTTTCTTACATTAGATAAACAAAATTGCTAATATAAAACATTAAACATAGAAAATTGGGGTTTCTATTTAATCTCATAAATGCAGTTTCTCTGAAGCACAATTACTCTTTCAATGTATGTTCAGGCATTTTAAATAATAATTAAAAAAAAAAGAACACAGACAATCAAACAAGGACTCAACTCTGATTATATTTATGTGCTTACTGGATAATTCACACAATAATAATAATAAAAAATATAATGTGGAGCCTTTTAACTGTATCACATGAGTTTTATTTCTTGGAAAATAAGGCCAAATAATGGTGAAGGCAGCTGCTGTGGGAAAAAGTTTAACTTAACATTTAATTTCCACTTCCCATGCACAAGCAAATTAATTTCATTGAATATCTTCAGCAAACCACTTCTGTGTCAAGAATACACAATATTAAAATGTGTTGCTTGACCAGCGTCCGTCTTAGCTTCAGGTGTTACTGTAAATATGCATGAAAGAGTCATTAAGGGTTTTTCTCCTGTTTTCTACAAACTGGGCTTGAAAAGAATCTTGTACTAAAATCACTTAAATAACCAGATATTGAATGCGAACGAATGTGAATTAATGAACGAACCTTTAAGTGACCTGCGTAACAGATGGCCAGGACCAGGAGCAGCACACAAAACAGCGCTCCAAATACCACCGCCAGGCCCTGTCGACTTAGGAGGACACGAATGAAAAAACAACACAACATCAATCTCCAGCTCATCTTCTAAATATAAAAAACATTCAAACATCCGAAAAACTTTAAACATACTCACTCCCTTGCAACACACATCTGAACGATGAAGATACAGAGGAAGATGAAGGTGGCACAGCTGACGTAGTGTGTGAACATCGGCAAATCCAGGGCTCGATACTAAGAGGAGCAGAAGACACTTGTTATGTTTCTTATTCAGTATTCAAATGACTAAATGTAAAAGTATGATAAAGCAGTCGTTTATAGTCAACATTCAATCTCACCAACCTGTTTTTCCAGATGTTTCTTCAGAAACCACAGAGCTAAGCTGCTCTCTTCAAACTTATACCACTGCCTGCAACACAGGAAGAGAGGTAAGGGGGCATGGAAGACGAAAAGCAGAGAACGAACGTGGAAAGTGAGTTATTAACTATCTCCTTCTATGAGATTTACATTTCACCCAGTGAGCACTGGGTGTGTGCTGCACTGCTCTCTGTTGGTGCACATTTGATGCAACGGCAAATAAAAAAAAAAAAAATCTCAAAAGATGAAAAACAAAACAAAACACTGAGCTCATAATTTCTGTTCATTATACACAAATAATTTTACTGAACAACACAGATCCAAATAGATCATGTCATCTACATTTAACCTCTAAGATTGACAAAGACATTGCACCGAGCTTTAAGTGGAGGTCAGTACAAATAAATGCTACAATGTTAATAGTTATCTCTTGCGTATTAAATGCAATTTTCTTAATTTTTTTAATTAAGGCAAATTAAATTTGCTCTTAAATCTGCTGATAACCTTTCATATAGTCATGGTTTAGCTGACAGGTGAATATACAAAAACTTCTCAGATTTAAAAAAAAATGCAAATAATAAAAAATTAACAATAGAAAACACCAAACAACTGTCACCTTTTTTGTTTTGCAGTTTTCAAAAAAAATGGTGCATTATTTCCATTCGGTTTCGTGAAATGTAATTATTGCATAACAGCAGGAATGATATGCATTTTTTTTTTTTTTTAAATCTACCGCCTCCAATTTCAGAGAAGCTTTATTTTTCATCTGTACTATTTGAAGCTGTAAAGCAGCAATCTCAATAATCTAGTTCATCTGAACAGTCAGCCAAAGTCTAAAAGTTCATAGTCACAGTTAGTCACAGACAGTTCAATCGCTGTCAGTAATCTATTGCTCGATCAGATCCACGCATGCATTTTTAATGTACTAGAGCATAAATTCAGTGACAAAAAGTGTTTCTCTTACTATTACCATGAGCTTTTTGTTTTGCCTGTTGTGGTTTATAAAATAGTTGAAGCTGAAGACAAAATATGTTGTTTTTTTTCCTAAATATTTTTGTCACAGACCACTTTGGCAAAAAATGTGGTATCTATACCACAAAAGCAAAAAACAAATGAGTCCAATTCAAAAAAATCTGTCATCTGCACTCCCTTCTGTTCAGCACCTAATCTGAGAGGATGCAGGGAAACCAACACAGGGCCTGATTTAAGCATTGTAAAATACTGGTACAGTTGAGGTAAAAGCTTGTGATACCAGCTAGTGTCAGAACACTGAATTTTAAATTGGGTTAATGGATTGTAAGATTTGCTTGGTTGTCTCGACAACCAGAAGATTTTAGTGTCAACTATGAGATTTTAAAGTTTATAGGATATTGTCATCGGGACTAAAGCTGTGAAAGGATCAATCAGCAAACTGACAGAACAACACTACTGAGCTTAAATAATGTGGAACATCTTGGCATGCAGAAACAGTCACACAGCCGATCCAGAATCTCAGAAAAACAACAGAGTAAACAATCAGTCAGGTTTATCATCAAGGAGCAAGATGTAACCTTGATCAAAAACAATTCAGTGGAGGATTTCCTGCACTGTGCAATTCCTTTAAACCTGTTAAATACAATACATTTCAATATTTGATAAAATATGTAAATATACTACAAATATTGTAATTCGATATTGGAAATTGACCTACTTGTTGCTGAGCTCGTCTATGGCAATGGTCATCTCATTGTGCAGCTCCTCATCAAACCTAGTCTTCTGGGATTTATTCCTGGACCAGAAAACAGAGACAATAAGGAAGTGGCGGCGTGCAGACGGACGCAGAGACAAGTAGGGTGGAACAGATGCTGGAAAACCAGATCAAGCATGTGGGTCGCCCTGGTCCAGTGTAGCTGTGGTTGGAGGCCACTTGGTTAATGTCATTCTGAGCATTAGTGAGAAAAGGGAAACGTAGGTTGTGCCTGCAAGAGTGTTACTGTATGAAAAGGGAGTGTGCCAGTAATGCCGCAGAGATCTGTGCGTTAGATGATCTCAGTGGGATTTGGCTGGCGTGTTTCTGTCGTGCTCCTGATCGGAAACCCCCCTGCTGCATCAGGAAGGAAACATTCACCCAGATGCAGAAACCCTGATTACCACACAAGCCCCAGTAGGTGATCAGCGTTAATAGGATCATGTCAGTCCACTAACAAAGGTTAGGGGCTTTCGAGATCGCATGTTGCCCTGTTACAAAGAGGCAGCAGTTAGAAAAGGTCAGAAAATATGTATTACACCACTGCACAGGTTAGTGTTAGAACAGCAAGGTTCTCTGCTAAGACAGTAGTTCTCAACCTGGAGGTCAAGTTTTTACATTTCATTGCTTTTAATCATCCCATCCAAACTTAGAGTCATTAACTATATTTTTAAAATATTTGAAGGGGACCTATTCTGCTCACTTCCGACTCCAAATTTTTACTCTTACAGTCCACTAGAGTGCACGAGTTCAAAATAGTTTAATAGTTTTTAATTATATTATAATTTTCTTCAATGCCACCCCTCAGGTAATTCTATGTTTGATACACACTGTTTTATGTCCTTTCCATTTCCGGCCAGCTTTCTTGCGATTGGTGACCCCTCGTAAACAGAAGGCTTGAATGGCAGGTGGTGATGTTTTTATGGTTGTAATCACAGCTGTCAAATATTCTAATTGAATTACACAGTCAAAATTTTAAAAAAAACTTGCACATTTAATTATGCAACTGAGTAACAAATCAAGGCTGCTGGCTTCTCTCCCCAGTGGCACAGAATGTATGATATCAGATATGTCTGATATGTCATTTCCAGTACAACAAGACAGACACACAGAGAGCACAAATGGTTATGATTTAGCCTACTATTACTATTACTACTGAACATAAGTGGGTGAGCTGAGGAAAAGAAAAAAAAAAAGACAAACACTGTTAAATCATTCTTATTTTGTTCCTCATCTTTAAAGATTAGTCCTACTGAATTTTATATGTTCTTTTTACATGTGTAAATAACAAGCCAATTACATACATGAGCAAAAAGTAACAGTTTTTACAAAAAAATACACAAAACACATAATAGGTCCCCTTTAAAATTTTTCTTTTGGTTATCTGCATAAAGCGAACTGTTTGCAGGGGACTGGGAAAACACAACAAAACATGGAAAGTGCATAATTTTGAGTATAACTCGGCTCACTGTAGTCTGCATTTACGCAAGCGCTCGTGAGGCATTCGTTGGGGAGAATAAGCTGAAAGGCTGAGAACTACTGCACTGAAAGGACTGAGGACCTTGCGGGCCTCGAAGGCTCCACTCACTTATAGTTGCTGAACGAAGGGGTGGGCAAGGAGAACGGCTCTTCTAGAGACTCATCAAAGCTGTCGGGGTCCAACAGTAAAACACAAATATACATCGATCACAACAGAGCAGCGCAGAGCCAAAAAAAACCACAGGATCTATAATCATTTCAGGATAAAAATCGAGCGTAGTGCAATAACACCTGTCAGTTTTAATCAGAGATCAGTAAAATCTACCATGTCATGTCATTAAAACCGTGTGGATCATTTCACCGTGACAGCCTCAGCCTTATGGGACTATGAACGCGTGAATGAAATTGACAGTTTCCGAGATGAAACAAACCTACACACTCTCAGGATGGAATGCTTGTGCACTTGGATCACACTTATCTCTTCTAATCACATTACTTCAGCCCACACTGTTTTGTGTAGGCGAGTCCTGCCCACTGATCAGTAGCCTCACTGTTTTCATACTGCCTTCACCAGATGGGGAGAGAGAATTAACCATTAAAAGCTATGACCACAATCAATTTGGTTATGCATTATTTAAAGCTGGTGGAAGGGCTACTCATACCGCTCAGAGCTCTCACCCCTCTGCAGGAATAATTGCCACTGCAGCACAGCTTAAAAAAAAAAAAATCTGTTTGTTAGTCAAATCAAACTCCTCTAGCATTGCTTTTGCTTCCATGAAACAGAATCATTGTGATTCTAAGGAATATTAAATCTGTATCAATCAACAAACACTAATGATGTAGTTACGCTTGCAAAGGCTGGAACCTAATCAGGGTGCCATAACCATTTATACTCGTTTCTAAAGCACCCTTAACTAGCTGCAGTTTACTCCTAAATAATAAGTGTTGTGATGAGAAGAAAGGAAAAACTGCTTCACCACGCTAACAGGTGAAAATAGCCGGTGTAGTCAAAGCTGGCAGGAACTTCGGTGTTATCAAAGCACCATAACCATTTATACTCTTGCTTAACACAATGGAGTTTTCTCCTAAATGATAAAAAAATTAAAAAAAAATCTCAACATTTCAACCTGTTACAGCAATTTATCTCACTATGAATTTCCAAGATGGAAACTCTACACTTCAAAACTGATGTATTCTTGAAATTCCTATAGAAACCAACCTGCCTTAAGACTGGCTGTGCATCAGAGTGACAAAAAAAAAAAAGTGCAAGACAAGTCAAAAAAGAAAAACAACACCATTTGCAAGCATTAATTAGATCATTTTCTGGCAATGGATGACAACAGTGAGCATAAACTGCCCGTCAGACATCTGAATTACAAAGTAGGTGACCTACTAATACTACTACATCTGCTATTTACAACCCCGTTCCAAAAAAAGCTGGGACTCTTTGTAAAATATATGTAAAAACAGAATGCAGTCATTTACAGATCTCATAGAAAATCAAATCACGTGTTCAAACTGAGAAAATACTCCATTTTAAGAAAAATATCAGCTCATTTTAAATGAGATGGCAGCAACATGTATCTGAAACAGTAACTAGCACATTTTTGCAAGTAATTAGGTTAATTGACAACAGGTCAGTAACATGATTGGGTATAAAAATATCACTTTAAACTAAAATTAAAGATGGGCAATTTCAGAATAACCTAAAATTGTCAAAGCACTCACTGTCAAATAATTTACAGCACATAGTATCTTAAAAGTATGTCAAGAATTGGGAGAAATCTCTGTGCGCAAGGCACAAGGCTGAAAATCAATATTAGATGTCTTAGGACTCCAGGGCTGTTGAGCAGCTGGAATAACAACCAAGAAGGGCACCTCTTCGAAAAGCCCAGCACACACGGAGGACATATTCAGCATGCTGCTTATATGCTCACTGCAAGTTACTATAGAAAAAAACAAACTAGATGCTACCTGGCACAGGTGTCCTCATGAAGTATGACAAATTCAGCAGAAAGTACAATCTTGCTTTATTAGATGTAATATAAAATGAATCTAAAATCTCAGATCTGTCAGAAATGCATACATTTTGGGTATTATGGTAAACTCCACAAGTACACATGAATATAGTCAGTGATGCAACATCTGCAAAATTTCAAACTATAATATGCTTCTAAATGCCTCACTATATTCTCTTATATAATACAGTATTAATATGCAGTGAGAAGACATCACAAAGACTTCAGGGTTTATGAACTGATAAGAAGGTCCTGACTGGAAAGTCTGCTGGCCAAAATCTCTTTTCTTTTGAGGCAGTTGTCATAATGATGCTACTGAGTAAGTTGGTTGTAAAAGCCGGTGTGCATCTTTTTTTCAAGTGTCATGTTGTGTTAGAGTCATGTGTGAATTAATTCTGTAGCTACTGGAGGAGTTCAAGATTCGGCTTACCTCTCAGGGTTCTTGGAGCTCTGGCTTGGTCGCAAAGGAATATCCTAAAAAAGATGAGGATAATACTGTAGTCATAAATCTCTTACTTAAAGCTTTTAAAAAATTAAATGCTTTGAAAGTAAAAATAAGCTCTTCTGACTTCTGATATGTTTGATTTCCTTTACTTATCACATTAAGAAATAACATGAAAATCCACAGGCTTCTGCTAAATTGTGTAATACACACCTATTGCCTTAGCTGTATGCTGACCAGTCATGCATGTGTGCGTGGTCCCCCCCCTCACCAAACCCCCCCCCAGACTTTATACTCTTTCGTTGTCATCTTGATATTAATCTAAATAAACC
>VUQR01027337.1:10780-25561 GCA_015108515.1 Hemichromis elongatus | reverse complement strand
TGACAGGTGGGGAGGCTCCAACTCCACTGGGACTCTCAACTGGATAAGACAAGGCAAGGCAAGTTTATTTATATAGCACAATTCAACAGCAAGGTGATTCAAAGTGCTTTACAGAGACATTAAAAAACAAAAACAAATAAAAAGCATGATAAGCTGAAATTTATGGAATGATGGCTGAATGGATTCTTCTTGTTAAGGTTCAACATTATGTTTTTTTGCAAAACATTGATTTTAGCTTCTCGGAGCTCATGAGTGTCAGGTTCATTCTTTTTTTTTTTTTTTCATTTTTTATAATTGCATTCTTCTGGATACAAACCAAACAGAAAAAGCTGTGGGTCTAGTGAAATAATCTCCTCACACGTCACTTCTTGTGGAGGTCTACTTCATAAATTGTTGAGCTGCTTTTAGAAATCCTAAAATGAAGTTCTCAACACGCATCAATTTTATGCCTGATCTCTTCAGTATTTGTGATTACACCAGTGTTTCGAAGCTTTACAGGAAGCAGCCACATGAATGACCACAGTGCTCACACTAACTGAATAATACAAGCTTCTAAGCTTCTGTACAGTTATGCAAATTATTTCTCTTGTTAGCCTGCTCAGCAAGCAGACTAAAGAGCCAGACAGCCACAGCTCAGCTTCCAGTAACAAAACCAGACAAAGCACAAATGTATGCTTCCTTTAACTGTATGCATTATAAACGCATGTAAACCAGAACGTGGCCTAAACACCTGCTCAAGTTTTTAAAAAAAAACAAACATGTGAGCTGCATAGGTCCTCACCACCACATGCTAAAAACCAAAGACAGCAACTGCCCACAGTTTCGAGACAGAAAATTTAACACAATTCTTCTAAAAGCTGACATTTAAAATTAAAATCCAAAAAAAGGTGAGAATTTTCATGTTGTTGTCCCGAAGACACTGTCCTGAAGCTCAATAGAAGCAGTTTGAACTTCACACCGCTGTTAATAGAAACCTCATTTCCTCCACTTGCTTGTATCACTGCTCCAGTGTGCAGTGTGTGAAACACACCGCTTCATTTTTGTCTCTCGCATTGCAACTGAAGCAGATGCCATGTGCCATAAAAAGAGCTAAAGTAAGAGTAAGGCAGAGGAAAAAGACAGGACACCTATAACACTGTGTGTAGGTGAAGAGTCGGCCTCAGTCTTTCAGCTTTATAGTAATAAAACGCACTGCCACAATAAGTAGTAGGAAGTTTACAGCCACTTTGAACTTTCCCTTTCACCACTGCTGCTGGACACAACATCATTTAGCTGGCTCTCCCCAGCCTCAAATAACACTCAGCTGGCAGTCTGAGGGCGGTAAAAGGAACCGGGTGAGCAGGGAGATAAAATAAAGTGCATAGTAGGGGATCAAGCCAATTGCATCGGTAGGAACCAGCTGGCCTGCAAGAAGGGAACCCTGAGTAGATGTTTAGTGGCTATTGACCTTGTAGAATTAATTTACTCCACATAGCCACTAAATGCTATGTCTAGATCTTAAACATGGAAACAGCTGTAAGCACATCCTTTAAACATGTTACTATAAATGTCGGTATTAATGTGGAATGAACATGTTAGCTATATATACACCTTTGTGGTCCCATGCATGAGAAACTTCGCATGCATGGATAAAAACACTGAAACGTCAAATAAACTTGTGATGACACCTGATGAAAAGATGGGGAATTTAAGAGAAATCCAATTTAGCACATTACAGGCTAATTTAACACATGAAGCAGTTTAAAGTGAACTGAAACAGTCCAGACAGTGTGTCTGAAGAGGGAACAAGGGAGCTATTATACCTACACTAGATCTCAAGGACACTACCTATCACTGGACTCACAGCATACCTATTTGCTATCTGGCAATATATCTTTCTATATAACAGAAACAAAGTGAAAAAAAGCAAAAACATTCAGCAGTTTTTTTTAACTGTACTAAAGACATAGGAAAGTAGACTTTTATTTGGCTTACTCATAAGATTTGTTCAGAGGACTGGGGTGAGAAGAGATGTTTGTGTGAGTTTTCTGGACTAAGCCGTCAGAGAAGCCATAATTGTGTAGTAAAAGTATAATTTGTGGGGAAAAAGGCTCTTTAAACCTTATTTTTAGATTTACCAAAAGAGTAGATTAGAAAGAATTTAGTTTAAACCTGTTAAAAGAGGATTTTTTTTTTTATTGGTTCTTAGAATTTCAGTAGCAAATCTAAACACAAGCAGACAAAAAGCTGAAATGCAACTGGAGAACAAAGCCATTAAGCCCCTACTCCAGCCCCATTTTCCCCCCAATGACAGCACACAAGGAAAGAAATTTAAAAAAACAAAACCCAAAACTTCAATCACTGATGAAAGGATGATCCATTGACTTAAGTATTTAATGGGTTTGTCAAGACTTTAGCCAACCAATCAACACTTCAAAGACTCTCATTTACCACATGTCAAAGCTCTAGGCCCTGACACTGCTTTTTATACTTCAACTCTAAAGTAACCATAGCAAAAAAGCAGAACCGTCAAACCTGCGGCTGCTCTGTAGCACGGAGCTGGGAGAACACACAGAGCTGTATACCTCAATAGAGCAGAGTCTCTCAGCAAGTAGGATTGAAGCTGCTGTACTGGCTGCCAGGCCTTTCACTATAAAAGCCTGGCAAATGAAAGGATCACATAGCACCCTTGTAAATTGGCGTCACTGAATCCTCGAACAGCAGCCATACAAAACCAACCAGCGTCACTGTGTGCTTGCTTCTGAGCAGTAGGAAGTATAAGTCTCGGTGTCAAGGAAAAGGCTGAGATGACTGGGAGCTCTCAAAACGGATAGTTCCAGAATAAAAGACAATGACTATGACAAGTGTGGTAACCATCATATGTGGATGTGACTAAAATGAAAAGTTAAACACACATACACAGATCAAAGTCTATCTATAGTTCTGTATGCTGATATTTGTGTGACTTGTGCCTTGAAGTTATAGCAAACCTCTGTATTAATAGCCTGAGGACATAGTCACAGCACAAACAAAACAAAAAAAAAAAAAAAGATTTTCCCGTTGTTTGAGCGTAAAGAACATATTTAATGAGCGATCCATTTACAAAACAGATGACAAATAACCGGAGATGTTTTAAGAACAATAAGTGATATTTAGTAATACCTGTCTACTGGCTCTACTGTTATTTATGACGCTGTGACCCT
Organism: Hemichromis elongatus; assembly: GCA_015108515.1. Classification (NCBI taxonomy): domain Eukaryota; kingdom Metazoa; phylum Chordata; class Actinopteri; order Cichliformes; family Cichlidae; genus Hemichromis; species Hemichromis elongatus. The sequence goes on along the minus strand of VUQR01027337.1, from coordinate 22,379 downwards.
TCACCTGTACAGTTTTTGTAACTAAGCAATAGCAATTTAAATCGTAATAAAATCGTTAAAAAAAAATCCCATGGACAAGAAAGCTAGCTGGGGCCTTGAGACCACTTGTTTGACACTCCTTCTCCATATTGACCCACAGATACTTTTCGTGTGTTAAGCAACAGAATGACATCTTCAGCCTCTTGGGAAACAAAGCAGGAGTAGGTATCTTTATCTGTTGGGCAGCCAAAAAACACCAGATGCCTAACAGGAAGCAACTAGAGGTGTCCTGCAAAGAGAATAGATACAGTGCAGCGGCTGGATTTTTAGACCATGACACAATCTTAGTTTTGGCTCTGTACTTTAGCACATTAAATTCTTACTTTCAGAGTCTGACTTAAAGGGCATCTATTCTATTTATGCTAAGTAATCACCTCATTGGAAATAAGCCAATGTTATCTGATCTAGTTGAAGCATCACCAAGCCTAGGCCCATTCGAATCCTTTTTATTGAGAGCAAACAGGCAGGCCTTATACCAAAAGAAAACTACTCTGCTTTTATGGTCGCCTTTGTGTTGGTATTCAATAAGCTTGGACAAAAAAGGGACAAAAGAGTGACCTCTGTTAAAGACAGACAACCACATTTTTCAACCCATGCTCTACAGAGTCAGGGTTAAAGGTGATGTGGGTAAAGGACAAATCAACCCGAGGCACCTGATGGAGCTTATGTAGTATTACCAAGAATTTAAGTCATAAAATATCTAAACGTGACCCTCTAATGAATCTCTCGGATTAATAATGTAATTATTACCTCTTTTTTTTCTTTTTACTATTAACTGCTGTTGAGGTTGTTAATCTAGCCTTACTAATCATTTTATAAAGTCAACATGCATATACCGAATAAGTCTTCAATCCACATATAACTCACTCGTGAGATGAGTTAAGAACCCATTGTCAAAATTTGCAAATCTCAATGCTGGACTTTACTTTTGTACACTTTCACACTAAATTAACCGAAAGTACATTTAAATATTAGGAACTATAGTTGATTTCATTGTCAGCTGTCTATATATGCTCTCTACTTTCTACATTTCCACGTATGGGTTCTCTTGTCCTTCCCCCTTGTTTAATCTACTCGGTCAGTTAATATAAATAAATAATTGCTGTCTGTAGCTGGAAATCTCATGTAAACTGAGCCTGAATCCTGAATTTAAACCAGCTGTTACCAAAACTAAACAGAGAGTAATAGTGTGTAGTAGCATTAAGTGTTTAAATGTCATGAAGGCATAATTGATTATTACTATCATATATTAGTGAGCACACAGAACAAGGTTTATCCCAGTCAGAACAGGGGTAGGTTAGGGGTAGACTACCTTTGCAATCGTGGAGGAGCTTGCCCGCACACCTTTACATACACTGATCACTTATGTATGTACAAAAATGCAACCGGCATATTAGATTAGGATTTGTCCTTTTCCATATCTCCAACTCTCCTCCCAGTACTGTCTACTGGTATTAAATTAAGCATGTTGACCAGAGGGAACTGCTGACCCTTAACAATATTAGCAGGATGCTATTTCAGCAATGATTTAAGCTTTAAATGCTGTTGCTGATAATAAATACAGGAAGTGTAAGCGAGAGCACCACGTGCTCGGAAGCTGGCCACTGCTGCTCAACTGTTTCACATTTGCTTCTACAAACTGAGGCCAAGTCACCAATTTTTCTGCTTGACACAAAGAGCACTCCAAAGAGGAACTTATTGATTTAAAGAAACATAGAATTTACATCTAAACATATCAACCACTGTCCAAATCCAATACTGAGAAAGCACTGATTGAATTTGTCTAAGCCGTTTCCTTCTCATATGCATTATGGATTGGGAAAACACCTGTAGACCCGAAGAAAAATAACATAATTTTAATGATCCTTCCACAAATTAATCTATGCACAAAATGTTTTCCTTATATTATATGTGTTTTATACTTTTTCCATCATCTTCATCATCTTGCCTCAAGCAGGATTAAACAGTGAGTGAGTCTGGGTTAAGTAATCATATACATGTTGTGAGGCTGTTTGTTGATTACAAATGTTACTGTAGCTATTTGACCCTGTTCCATATTTGAACTTGTGCTTTTTACATATATAGGATTTATGACGCACAATGTGAGATGACCTTTGTGGAATGTTTTTCCCCCAAAAAAGATGTCATTTGTAGAGAATGTTTAGCAAGAAAGAGTGGAAACAATGCGCTACGGTGAGAGAGACCATTGTTTCCAGCTAGTATAGCCAGCCACATCCCCATGTCACATTTTGTAACCAGACAGGCTCCATCCTGTAAATCTGTAGCAAAAGGGCCCCTCTCTACGCACCAGCCCATTTCCCCGCCACCACCACCGCCACCAATAAGAAAACCATAATTATCCCTCAGTACATTCAAAGAGAAAGCTCAACATCTGCATCTAGCAGAGAGGAGAACCATTTAAACAGCGAAACAAAACCTTCTGTGGATATCACGCAGAGCTACTCCAACAGAAATGGGAGAGAGCTCCAGATCAACACGGTGATGGTAATTTTCCAGGCTGCCATAAAGCTCTGTCTGCTGACAGGGCCATCTGGTGCATGTTTTCTGCAATCTACTAATCTACGGTTATAACTAGTGTTGTTTTAACTGTGTTCAGAATTTATAATGTGCATTCATACATGAGTGCGCTGGTTGTCTTTCACCGTACCAGCATGGGGTGGCCGTAGCTCAGGCGGTAGAGCAGATCACTTACTGATTCTTACTGGTTCGATTCCTGGCTTCCCCTAGTCTGCATGCCAAATATCCAAATACCCAAATTGCTCTCCATCGGAGTATGAATGTTAGTTAGGAAGTATCTGAAAATGCGAATGGGTGAATGCACAAGTTGTGTAAAGCGCTTTAAGTGCTCAGAAGAGTAGAAAAGCACTATATAAGAACCAGTCCATTTACCATGCCACTGAGGAGTCTGAACATCCTTCAACTACAAGTGAAAACCAAGTAAAACATTACTAAAAAGGTCTTGCATGAGTAAACCCAGCCTACAACACTCTTCTCTGTGGCCACAGAAGCAAAGATCACATGCAATTTCCGGGCATTCGGGGAAAATGTACTTGATGACATCTATTATCTCTGGGAAGTACAGACAATGGAGGTCAATCCTGAAATTGGCAGAAATGCAAGGCCTTTAGTTATAATCAAATTCTTGTAGTGCTCTAATAAAAATGACAATGTGCTGGTGTGTGCGTATATGCACGTGCGTTGTCCACAATCACCACCACACCCTCATCTGTCAGCGGTTATGTCTGGCCAGGATCCTGAGACAGGATGACCAAAAGATGGAAAAACAGAGGCTTCTGTCTTCTGTGATTTGTTAATATTGGTTTAAAAAGAGAATCTAAAACCATATAGGTTTACTACTAGATGTAAAACAGAAGTTTCAGTGGAACTATAACACTATATGCATCCATAGTGTGTGCATGCGATATTTGCTTGTTAATGTTTGTTTAGTGGTTTGATGTCTTGTTCCACTCTAAAAAAAAACAAAACAGTTGTGGTAAATGGGCCTCAACACAACACAAACAGTACAATTACATAGTATCTATTACATAATAGTACAAGACAGAAGAGGGGTAAATGTTTGCGTCAGTTGTGCTGTACGTGCATGTGTTTGTTTTTCTTTGGGCCCACCCCAAACTGATGTCAATCTTTGTTTTAAAAGAGTCTGTCAGTAATCCCAGGAAATTTTTCCTATAAACACACCAATCTTCCTGTATTGTACTTATCACATTCCTGCAGTGGTCGAGTTTCTGCATCAAAAATGATATACAGTACTGACACATGCACTCACCAGCCACTTCATTAGGTACACTTTTCTAGTACCAGGCTGGAACTCGTTCCGCCTTAATTCTACATGACAGATTCAAAAAACCAAAACCTCTGAGGAAACATTCCTGAGGTTTTGGTCCATATTGATTTGGTGACACGAAGTTTGTCATCTGCCGAACTGATATGTGAATCTCCACCACATCCTGAATGTGTAGTACTGGATTGAGATCTGGTGAGCACGGAGGTCATTTGAATTCTGTGAACTCATGTTCTAAAAATACATTTGAGATGATTTTGCTTATGTGACATGGCACATTATCCAGCTGGATATCCAGCAGCCATTAGAGGAGGGGTACACTGTGGTCATGAAGGCATGGTGAGCAACAGCTGCTATTAAGTGTATCAAGAAAATATCTCCACACCATTACACCAGCAGTAGCAGCGTGAATCGTTGATACAAGGCACGATGGATCCATGCTTTCATCTTCTATACACCAATTTGTGACACTAAAATATGAATGTAGCAAGAGAAATTGAGACTGATCAGAACAGGTAACATTTTTCAAATCTTCTATTATTTGACTTTAGTGCGCCTATGTGAAATGCATCAGTTTCCTGCTCTAGCTGACATGAGTGGGACCTAGGGAGCTCTTCAGTTGCTGTAGCCCATCTGCCTCAAGGTTTGACATGTAGTGTGTTCAGCGATGCCGTTCTTCATAATTTGTTTGTAATAAGTAGGTTTTCCTTCCTTCCTATTTGCTCAAAGGAGTCTGACCCTTCTCCTTTGACCTCTAGCATCAAGAGGGCAGAAATGCCGCTCATTTCCCTTTTTTGGACTAGTATCTGTAAATCACCCCAGAGAATGTGTGGGAAAATCCCAGTAGATCAGGAGTTTCTGAGTTAGTCACCAACAACAATGACACATTCAGTCACATCATCAGCTTTCTTCCCCAGATCCTTGATTTGAACTTCAGCAGGGTTTTTTGACTATGTCTAAATGCACTGAGTTGCTAACATGTGACTGGCTAATCAGACATGTGTTAACATGCAGTTGAACAGGTGCACCTAACAAAGCGAAGAATGCCTATTAATGTATATCACAATTTTGTTACAATACTTACTTTACAGTAGCACATTTCAGTTATATGTTATGACTAAGCTAATTTACTAATAGAGACATATTGTACTTTATCCCATTCTATATAAAATATTTGTATCCTTAAATAATTGAACACAGTGCTGTGACATTAGATACTTTCTCTGCACCAGACCTACAAAAGAAAGAAAAAACACCCTTAAACTAGGAGTAACAGAGTTGCATAAGAAGAAGATGTGTGCTTTCTGTAGTCACAGCATCAGATAGTTAAAATTCCCACACAGGTTTAAGTGGAATTTAAACAAGCAAGTTACCCCATATACTGGTTGACCTCGTGTTCAGATACAGTGATGCATTAGTGGGACATAAGACTAAAGCTTTTAGATCAAGGGCATTAACATTCCCTGGGTCAGTCCATGTGGACACCGACTTCATCATCAGCCATATTTAATTGTTATGTTAGCATACATCAAATTTTGACTGTTGTATTCCAACCCATTGCTGCATGCCATCCTCAAACAGCACAGCAAACATACTTGCAAAATGATATGAAAAGCATAGCTACCTTAATAAATATTTACTGTAAGGGCATACCTATCATCTTTAAACCGAAAGCAACACACACCTCCTATGAAACTGTCTGATATTGTTTGTTTTGTTTTTTTATTGAAAAGGTCTAGTTCTTGTGGTGCCATGTACAGTACAGGTTTAATGTCTGTCTGAAGGCAAGTTCAAAGGGATAATAACAATGAAAGTAAATGCACATGTGACCTGAAATCTGAAGGTCTAAATCCCACACAAAGCCTGCTGATATAAAGAGACTTCTAGACCTGCAGCTGTAACTCATAAGAATAAAGTTTGCACATAGCATAGAGCTCAAACATGTAGCATGCTAGTAGAGCTGCTTTTTTTTGTTGGTTGTTTTTAGCAGGAGGTTTGACAGGAAGTACTGTCAGCTGTGAAGCTGGTAGGCAAAGAAATGATTAGCTCAAAATAATGTTCCCCAAACACGTGCTGATGGATCATTATGAGAAAGACAAAAACGAGTGAGGGAAAGGAAATATAAATGTGCAATGGCCTTAATAAAGAATATAGGACTGACATAAACAATAGCCCAATAATAAATGCCAAATCATGTCTGGCAGGTTAACTGGCTGGGAGCTGTCCCATTCAGTCCACAGGGTGACTATGCCAATCAAAATGTATATTATATTTAAAAAATAATAATCACTGGGCAATAAACCCAAATACACCTGAATGGGGGAAGGCAGTTATTGTGTGCAGGGTTCATCAGTAAGAGTGTTTCACTTGGATGAGCGAGTAGAATCCAGATTGTAAAATGTATTTGGGAGCAAGTGTGTGCATTTAAAGTCCTGCAAAATGCAGCCAAACAACCTTTTTATCTACAAATAAAAAAGGGTGAACAACCAATGTAACTAAAGCTTGACACACACACACACACACACACACGTTACCTTGATGCCAAATCAAGTAAAAGAGCTAAACTGATATCATCTTCTGCTTTACCATTTTGAGGGTGTTGAGGTTTTTGCACTTCTACTGACAAATAGTACCCGTTTATTATAGATCATTCTAGCTAGAAGCGCATGAATTAACTAATTATAATCAACGTCTTTCTAGGCTGAAAAAAACTCCTGTGGAAACATGTTTTATTGGACACTGGTACGTTACTACTGAGATTAACTTAAACCACAAACATGCAGTGCATGCACAACAAACCAAGACTATGTCAGCACAGGGTTTCAGAGATGTGTGGAAACAAATTTCAAAAGTAAGAGGACACCTCGTAGTAACAATTTCCACCAAGGAAAGTTTTACTTGGTATGATGGACCACTCCCAATCTTTCACCAAGGTTTCCAAGTAATCAGAACCATCTTAAATTCTGCAAAATGAAAAAGTAGCTTTTTTATCAGAGGCAGCTTATCAGCAGTTTCATACATGTGAACTGAATAAACTTGTTCCTGGTATCTGTGGTCAACATCAGCCTGCCTGAACTTAGCCACTGTGCTCCTCCTCCTCCTCACGTGTCTCTTTTTGAAAATTTGCCTTATTTTCTTTGCAATGGCTGATGCAGGTATTTACAAAAGTTCAAAATGTATATTTTAAATGCATAATTGAGATGGTAAAAAAAAACCCAAAAAAACAAGTAGAGAAGAGGAGTCTTACAAAATGCTATCGCCCTGTAGAAAAATTATGCATGCAGTGCTTGTGGGTGGAAGCCAGGAAGCAACAACAAACTTGTTCTTATTCAAAACATCTGCGTACAGTGGTGGGATTTAGGTGGAGTAGGTGTTAGTATTATTAACCTCCTAAAAAAATGGATAATAAAACATTTCTTTGGGTTATTCGAGAATAGTCTTGGCTCTGATCTATGCAATTTCACATTTAATGTACAAAATGGGTTTTTTTTGTTTACTTATTGTAAAAAAGAAAAAAAATGTGTTCAATTACAGCTTTCAACAAACTGATAGATTCTCATAAATATTAAAGATAGGAATAAATAAGAGCAGGCAGTAATTTGTGGAAGTCACCATATTGTTGGCAAATCAGTGCACAAATCTATGATGACTTTAAGAAAAAATATTTTCCTTGTTTTGTTTCCGATATAAGAATCTGCACAGGGTGTATTAAAATGGCTTCAGGAATTCAACTCATGATTGGAGACCTTATATGACACATGGCTTACATGAAGGGAGGAGTCAGTCTGTCTGCAAAGGATCCAACAGCTGCCTGGCTCTGGCCCAAAATTAAGAGGACTAGTGACTGTTGTCAAACACACCCCGTCTCTGGACACTCGCACACAGCACACTAGGCACGCTGATCCCAAGAGAGTGGAATAAGCAAAAGTTATGCAAGCGGCCAACAGTGCTATTACACGACTGGTGAGTTGACAGTAGTGGCTTGGTGTTTACATGAACCACCCATTTAATCAGAATAGCTGTGGGACTTTGGCTACAGTTATGAAATCATTATGCATTTGTCTTCCTCAATGGCCATCTTATCTCTTTAGCGCATGTTTGATGAGTTCCCTGAAGATGGATATTTCTTCATCTCTTCTGAGTATTTGTTGCCAGCACTGTGCTGCTCTTATTTCTTGAAGAATTTACATGAAATACAAATGCTATGCAATGGATCAATGGATTTGAAAAGTCATTTTTAAAGAAAGTCATTTTCTGGGCTCCACAGCTCTGTTTTTGTGTGATTTTAAACATTAAAATGACTTGAAAACATTGTCTTTCTCATGACAAACAAATACATGGACCTAAGAGAGTAGGTACTCAAGAGTCCAAACTCTCGTGAAATTATCTGCTTTATGCATCAACTTTTCCAACCTTTCCCATGCTAATGTGTGTTAGCATATTTGTTAGTGAAGTAAGGGTATGATCGCCTGTTTAGCCCGTGTTCAGCCCCTACACTGGGTGCAGAACACGAGTGACAAATTCCCCTTCAGGAAAGGATTTTAAACTCCAAATGCCCCAACGGTGGAAAAGAGGAAAATTTCATTGCTTGTATAGTAGCATGGTAATTATCAACGTTGCATCACCGCATTTGCAAGTTTCTCTTTTCCTCCCACACCGTAAGATTGACACGTTAGGCAGGAATAATCCTGCCATTACACTTACACAAGGCGCAAGCTTGTGTACTGGCGCAGGTCCACAAGCTTTGCTCTATGATTGCTGTATGATTGTGGTTAGGACAGGTCAAATAGATGAGACATTTCCCCATGGAGACAAGTACAATATTATTAACTATTGGAGTAAGCCAAACACTTGTCAAAAGTCTCAGCACCAGGCTGATTGAGTGACTCCCTGCTGTACACGTGTGGGACAAATAACCATGCAATGGAAAAATAATACACGTGTAACGAGCAAAAGAAATGCTGACAGCATGTGCTATAAGTGCTGCATGGCATGGCGCATTCTGCTAAGCCTTCAATTACAGCTGTCCAGCAACAGAGAGGTCAGACAGTGGGAGTGACGCAGAAAGAGCACAGAGGGATCTTATTACCTCAAATGCCTCCTGGGAGCTATGGATGACTGGAGTAAATGAGGGCTGACTAATAGCATCCTTGTCTCTTTGCCTCTTTTGAGCATCTTCATTAGCACTCTTAAAATGTTTGTTCCTCTATCAGCCTCTCCATATGACTGGCATCCGATTTGCGTTTAGTCTGTGCTCCACTTGATCGTAGGCTTTACATTGGCTCACACTATTTCCAATTCTGAATGGAGGCCTTGTTGTTGGCAGTCTGAAAGTATGCGGCAGGGTTAGAGTTACAATTTTGCCAAGGCCTTCCCTTATGTTTGGCCACTGTAAGCCAAGAAATGTGCATAAAAGCAATACTGATGAACAGCTACACAGTCAGGAATGTCTTCAGGCAGCAGTACCAATTTTGAGGTTTCTGTGGTTGAGTGGGAAGAAGAGTTTTTGGCTGTGATGGGTGAAGCAGAGGTTACTCCTACTGAGCATCTGTCTGCGCAGGATCTCTCAAAGAAAAGGACGTGAGTTCAGTTTCACTGCAGTCCCTCCCAAATATGAGTCACAGTCTCACACTGTGCAGCATAAAGACAAGCTCATCCAGGTGTGAAGAACTCACCCGGTTTTGTGCATGACTCCAGTTGCCCAATAAGGACAGCCAACTCCATTTAGAAAGGGTGATTTTGTATGCATGTTTAAACAGGGGCAATATAAAGTTACTGTTCAACCCAAGAAAGAGCTAACAAAAGGATAGTTTCCATAAGTAGCCTGTGGAACGATGGAAAACATCCTTCAGTAAGAAGGCTGATTAAATCTAACCTTGAACTAATTTTAGTATTTTTAGTGTTATTAGTTCCATATATTTAATTACTTTTAGTCTGTTAAATACTTATTAAGGGTGCATCTGGTAAATTAGAACAACAACTTCAGCTTTTTAATCTGGTAAACCTAATTTTTTTTTTAGCTAACAGGCAAAATACTGGAAACTCTAGTTTAAAAATGACTCACTGATCAGTTTAAATGATTATTGATGGGTGGAAAAATGTAATCATGCACGGACTGATTTGAGCATTTCCGACACAGGAGTCCAAACATGAAAGAACTTATTTCTCAGAGACATTTCAAGGATTTTGACAGTCTGCGCTCCAGATGAGTTAATTATTAATCGCGTTAGTCGGGATGACAGCGCGTTAATGCTGACAGCAATGAAAAAATAAATATGAAGTCGCCAATTTGGGATGAAAGCGGTAAACCTAAGGATGTAACCAAAGCGGTGTGCCGCTTTGTAGATGTATAGTGCGAGCAAAGGACTCAAACACGACTAACTTTCATGAGCGTGTATGTGTCCACCATCCGGCTGAGGATGCTGATGTGCAGCTTCCTAGAAAAGCAAATATACATCGACTCAATGCAGACCACAACTGTGGGGACTAAAGAGTGGGGAGCCAGCAGGGAAAAAAGTCCCAGCATCTTCTTTGTTTAATTAATGCACATCGCACTAGCAATGAATGCTCTTGCATAGGTTACATCAAAGGATCTACAAAGATTCACCACAGTATAAATCAGTCTTTAGAGTTTTAGGTATGATGGTTCTTTTGATTATTTTACTTCTTCAGATCATCCAGGGACATCTCCACGCAAGAAACAGAAAAAAAATATCTCTATAGAAACATTAAACAAACGACAACAAAAGAAACCTCAAGAAGTAACAGTACTATGATGGAAAATTGAGAAAGACTCAAAATAAAACCACAGTGCACATCTTCATAGTACAGAAGGAACATGTCAGCAGTGACAGACATGTCATTAGCTGTCCAAGATGGTGGAATTAGTCAAAGGTCTTTCTATGGATGCTAACTGATGTGAGCCAGCCAGGAATGAAACATGAGAAAGGAGAGACTGGGACTAGCTGGTTAACTTCCAAAATAAGAGCAACTCCTTTGTGCAAAATGAAGCTGACTGCAGATAACATATGTGCATCTTGTATGGAGAAAAATTTATTTTTTTAAAAAATGTAAGTGAAGTCTACATTTCAGCAAACAGTTTGATTTTAATTCACATGTAGAAAAAGTACAAATGTATAAAATTACAACTATCAAATTCAAGTGACTTAATCAAATCCAGGGAAACGGCATCGCTTCTGGTCAAAGTTCAGTGTCTACTAGCTTTTTACTTCACTTGAACTGTCTGCAAGTTAGTTTTATAAACATAATTTCCCAGTTTCCTCAAACCTAAATCAAAATACTTGTTCATAGTGCAACAAAGGTTAACTAAAAACTGTGTTGTGTCTAGAGATGGTGCACTCACGCGCACACACACACAGTATTGGTATTTGACACACTCTTGCATCACCCAGGAGTCATGTAAAAGAGGAACACAGTGAGCTTTTTGTTCAGTCTGCTGTCAGCTGTCACCGATCATTGCTTTGATCACGTTTACCACACAACGCAGAGTAACTGACTGCGGATGTTGCTGCCATGAGTTTTGGATTACTCTATCTTAAGATATACATAAGCATAATATACACAGTCACATTTTTAAATTGCTCTGATTTTTTCTTTTTATTTCCAAAATGTGAACGGAGATCTGCAGATCTCAAACATCAAAAAACTGCAGAGGCTTTGAGTGCTTGGATAGCTCTCAGATGAAGGCCAGTCATACCCTGCGACATACAGTCGACC
>VUQR01027327.1:2586-23980 GCA_015108515.1 Hemichromis elongatus | reverse complement strand
AAGAGGAGATCTTTAAAAGTCGTCAGTGCTTACAAACTCTTCTCCCTCTAGCAAAAAAACCAAAACAGACTCCTCTCTCTCTTCAGGTTTGCGTCGGTGCCCTCTGACAAATTCAAACTTCTCTTATGTACCGCGCTGAGGTGATGTCGAGGGAGGGGGCGGAGTCTGGAAGCAGGAGGAACAACAAAAAAAAAGTGGTTCAACCGAGAGGCAGAGCGGGACAGCAAATCTATGGACAGAGGACTCAATGTTCTTTCTTTTTTTTCCTCTCGGGGGAAGGATGAGAAGGAGGAGGTGGAAGTACTCAGGGAGACAGAGGAGGAAGAAAGAAGGAATAGTTCTCCCAGAATTCATTGTGGCTGGTTGTTAGGAGAACAGTGGTGGTGGTGGGGGGGTTCAGAGAAAGAGTTTCAAAAGGAAGGTCACTAAAGAGGAGGACAGGAAGGCGAGCAGCAATTTGATTTGAGATTTGTTTTGTCTCTCATCATCTACTTTACAGAAGGTTTGTTGGTTTTTCTCCAGATGAACAGCTTCAGAACTTCTTGGGACCCCAGGCTGATGCTTGCTTCGGGGCTACGCCTGTCCCAAACGTGGGGAAATCCTCTGCGCTGCTCATGTCAGGAGCCTGGAAGGAAAACACACGGTCTGATGGGCCCGCACGGCACAGAAATCCCTCCAACCAAAGGATCATTTGGTTAAACAAAGACATCCCACCTTGTTCCCAGCTGCGTTCCAGGGGGCGTCCCGCACCACAAAGCCCTTAGCCGGACCCCCGCTGCTGTCGTCCCCTCCTCCTGCTCCGCCTCCCCCTCCGTAGCGAGATGGAGGCTTCATGTACGCTGCCAAGGTCTCAGTCTCCGTCACGCTGAGCATCTGAGAGATGAAAAGACAGAAAACCACTCCTGAAAACAGTCTTTGCTTATGAGTCAGAATGATATCGCATTTCCTGGCCGGGATTCTGTGGATCTACTCGTGACCCCAAAAGTTTGTAAAGCAAGATAATAATTAAAAAACATAGTTACAAAAAAACAGAAGCATGATTACAAATATACCACAAATATACAACAAATGTCTTTATCTGATACAATACAGCGCACATCAACAGTTAAATTGTTTCGGGGGGGTTTCCGTAGCAATTCAGTGGAAAACGACAATTTAAATTTAGCTGATCTCCCCTTCAAGACCGCCCCCTCTTGTAGCTCTGTGCCACTTTGAGCCTTGCTGCTGTTCTTACATCGCTTCCTGTGTCAGACTGCTAGCGCTGAGGATGACATTTTAGCTGCAGTCTTCTCCAGTAATTAAATGATTTCAGTGTCTTTGCTGTAATCTTTATTTCTGAATTCTGATGTGTATTTTACCTTAATTAAAAAATGTTTTAAATCAGTTGTACAACGAAAAAAGTCCTGAAACGTATAGTTAAATATTTATTCTGCCAAAATTTGACTCATACAACTGCATCCAAAGTAAGAAGTTAGCTTCTTCGAAAAATGGTTTCTTTGCCACTCCTGTAGTGCTTAACACCAACAGATGGATCTAATATTTGTTGGAGTTGTGTCAGAGGGAAGGTGCCAGTGATGTGTGCTGTAACTGCATCTCTGAGGCACTTTTTTTTTTTATATACAGTGAACTCACGTATTCCTCCTCCAGGTTGAGCAGGTGATCGATGGCGTTATCAACCGTCTCCGGAAGGCCCGTCACCGTCACTTTGTTGGGCTCGTCGGAGCCCGGCTGAGGGAACCGGATATCCACCTGGGAAACCGGAGGAGAACGCGTCAAGATCAAACATCCCCTCGTCTAGCTTCAAAATCGACGCCACGCCCGACCAACCTTGAACTCCTCCATCAGCTTGCGGATGGCTTTGCCGCGGGCCCCGATGATGCGGGCGTGGGTCCTCGGGTCCAGGCCAACGTCTTGGCTCACCATCTCCTGCAGCTCGGCCACAAGCTGCTGGATTGCCTGACGCGCCTCCTCCACGTTACGCTCGTACCCCGAAATCACGATCAGATCCTGGGAGGAAAAGGAAAGGATCTGAAGTGAGCGACAGGAACGGTTTGGCAAAGAGCCAGGAAAAGACAAAAAAAAAGGGAAACTGACCTGCTGCTCGTCTCCTTTGTCGGGGAACTGGATGCTCACATCGTGATCTTTCCTGATCTGAGAGATGACGGCTCCTTTGCGGCCGATAATCTTGGGATGAAACTTTGGATCCACAGACATGGTGACCTTGAAACTACGCAGGGCCTGAGAGGAGACAGAGCCACGGAGATCTCATCTTTACAACACACAGGATATCAGTGAATCTCCTGTGGTAATCTCCTAACTTTAAGAATTAAACTCAAAGCTTCAACGTTTTTTAAAGAGATTTCTCTAATCTGCATGGATGACATAATAATCGAGGACTATGCATAATCTGAAAATCTGTGCTACAACCACGAGAAGCAAATTAAAAACCGAACTGTGATGACAAACAGTGTGCGCTTGTACCCTGTCCTCCTGCTCAGCCTGTAGTTCTTTCACCCTCTCGAGCAGCCCCTGTTTGGCTCGCTCCACATTGGCTGCCAGGCCCGTCACCTTGATCACATCCAGCTGCTTCTCAGGCTGCGGCACCCAGATGTTCACCTACGTACACAAAAGCCCAAAGTTCACACGTTTGGAAAGCAAGGGTATAAAAGGTCCCAGCAGATAGCACCAGAGAGCCGCAGTGTGTCGGCTAACCTCGTAGTCCTCCATCATCTTCCTTATTCCAATGCCCTTCTGGCCAATGATGTAGCGATGCAACTCATAAGACACCTCCACGTCTTCTGTTATGGGCACCAACGCCTGAAGGAGGAGGAGGCAGTCACAGAGTGCGTGCTCAGAGATATTAATTAACATTAAACAACATCACGTCTCAGCTGAAGGAAGATAGCGCCTACCAGCAGGGCTGCTTTAGCCATCTCACACTTCTCTGCCCGCCCAGAAATGGTGATGATGTCACACTTGCGGGGCACAAACTCCGCCTCTGGACTGACCTCACCGTTCTCCTGTGGTGAAACATCCTGAGCTGCACGGAGAAAAACAGGGATTTAAAGTTTATATTTTTATATGGAGTTCTTAAACACTGATTTTTTTATACATGTAAAAGAAAAAGAAAAACTACACATGCTACAGACTCACTACCGTCAATAGATCGTGATCTGGTGTGATGCTCTTTTAACTGGAAGAATTAAAGAATTACACTGTACCCGACTCTGATAGCAAGAGAAAGTGCACAGTGCTGTGCAACTATGCAATGTCAACAATCATAGCATTGACTAAACGATATTCTGTGACATTTTAATTTTCCTTTATCAGCTGTTCTAAATGGTGATACGGGAAGATCAGCAAGTAGGGATGAAACTTGAGAAAGGCCAGCTCATTTCTGATCTAGTGGCAACATCTCCACAGCAGCAGCAGGACGTAGCTGCGTGTGCGCGCTGTGGGTCGTTTCTAACCTGCAGCGCTGTCGTCTCTCTCAGGGAACTTGATTTGCACCTCGTGCTCTCTGGTGATGTGCTGGATGCGGCAGCCTTTGGGGCCCATGATGGCCCGATGGTAGCGCTGAGGGATGGCCACCTCCACGGTCACCTGGGACTCCTGCTCGAGAGAGAGGAGGAAGAAAGAAGAAAACACAAAAGGTGAGCCCAGCGGGAGCTGGTTTGATTCTAATTATAAATAATGAGCTTATTGAAGCGTCCTTGAAATAACATCCAACCTGCAGCTACTTTTGGCAGCATTTCTGTGACTTTCACATAATCAGATTCTTATCCATTAAATCAGCTTTGACCTGACTGCAGATAGCGACCATTTGTCATTACCAGGTCCTCGATGATCTCCTGGATGCGCTTCTTTGCGGCCTCCACGCAGTCCTTCGCTCCCTTCAGCGTGACCCGCTGGCTGTTCGCTCCAGTGCGAGGGAAGCTCACAGCTACGCCGCCGTACTCCTCAGCCAGCTCCCGCAGCACCTGTCCTCTCCGACACACGAAGTGGCGGTGGTGGCGAACGTCTACCACCATCCTGTCCTCCACCACGTCGTCCTGGAAAGGGAAACGGCGAAATTGTAGATTTGAAAATCAAGAATTGGGACATGAATTAAATGGTGATGCTTTATAGGACAAAGAAGGTCATCACCAGATTTTTGACCAGACTTTCCAGCTCCTTCTGGGCCTGACGCACGGCTTCCTCTTTCCCTACGATGGTGATCAGCTCCTGCTCTGTGTCGTCGGGCGACGGGAAGATGATCCGGGCGCCCGTCCGGTCTCGCACTCGGCGAATATTGGCCCCGCCCCGTCCAATTAAGAACTTGTGGTACTCTGGTTTGGCCTGCAGCTCAGCAGTGAAGTTGTTTACTTGCTGAAAATGGCAGAGGACAGAAGGATGCAAGTATTTAAACAACGGAAGTGAGTCGCTAAAAGGTTAAAGCCACCTCTTCTATTTATTCGCTCTTTCCCGCTCACCTTCTCTTCAGCCAGCTGCAGCAGCTGCTTCTTGGCCTTCTCCACCTCACCGGCTGGCCCTCTGATCGTGACCTTGTCAGAGCCGGAGCCCTCAGAGGGGAAGTGAATGTGGACGCCGCCGCAGTCTTCCATGATGGAGCGCACGAGGCAGCCCTTTGAGCCAATCAGAGAGTTGTGGAGCTTGGCTGGGATGGTGACCTCTGCCTCTTTAATGTTGGCCTGGAGGGACAAAGAGGGACAGGCTGAAATGTTCATGCAGTTTGAAAACTGAAGACAAAGAAGAACATTTTAGCTTAGAAAAACTATTTAATTCCTAACAGAGGGAACCAATAATTATTGAGTTTATCTAACCATCTCCTGCTGCTCATCCAGGCTGGGGTCACGGGGGGCAAGAACATCTCCAGCTTCTTTTAACAAAGAAATCTGAACCCAATGTCATTTTTTCCTCTTTTTAATATTATTTTGTATCTTTCTGTGATTTTCATTTTCATCGCCTCTTTTTAATTTTAAATAAGATTAAAGGCAGCCAGCAACCCGCCTGCTGATTTTCCTAATGCTAGGTTAGGTGCGTATTTTTTCGGTTAACAATTCCAATGATCTTCTATGGATATGAATTTAATCAAAAGATTTCATAAATAATTTATCCAGGAAACAAAAGAAAGTACATTTAAAAAAAAAAAGGATTTTCTTCAAAACTCTTCAAGCTCACCAGCTCTCTCTGGATGGCGAGGATTCGATCTCTGGCCGCCTCACAGTTGTTCTTCTTGCCTGTGATGACGATCATCTCCGAGTTGCTGTTCTCTGTTGGCAGGTCGATTTTGGTGTTGGTCTCTTCGCGGATCTGGCAGTGCGAGTGTCTGCTGTTAGTTTTTGTTAGACGTTCTGATCTAAAACTTTTAGGAGTTAAGTTTGGACAGAACCTGTAAAAAAATAAATAAATCTCACCTTCTTGATGTTGGCGCCCCCTTTGCCGATTATGTTCTTGTGAAACTGCTTGAAGATGGGAACGGAGAGCGAGAAGCTATTTTCAATCTGCGAGAGAAAGAAAGCTGCCGTGAAGCTGAGTGTAACGGCTGAGGGACAGGAGGAGGCACAGAGTCAGAAAACGGAGGCTCGTACCAGGTCAGCAATGATTTTCTGAAGAAACTTGGCGCATTTCTCCACCTCGTTTTTCGGACCTCTCAGCTGGACGATGTCGCTCTTCTGCGACGGGTCGGGGAAATTGATAATGACCTAGAAGCCAGCGAGATGGCAATCACCAAATTAAATTACAGCCGAGTCAAAACAAATTATTGAACCGTGATGAAAAGGCGAGACAAAGTGCAGGGTCACAGAGGACGTTCACCTCGGGAAACTTATCTCGAACTTCTTTGATTTTTTCTCCTTTCTGTCCGATGATTGTTCGGTGAAACTTCTGCTCTACGATCAGATCTTTGGTGCGCTCGTTTTCCTGGAAATGACAAAACCGTTGCAAAGAAATAAAGCCCTTTATGTCATCTGGCACTATCAAACCAATGAAGCTTTGAGCCCATTCTCACCATCCTCTGAACCATCTCCATGAGCTCTCTGCGTGCCAGCTGTACTCCTTTAGGATCTCCCTCGATCCGCACCAGGCCACTTCGCTCCGAGTCCTGGGCGATTCGAACCGACACCTTGTACTGCTCCTTGATACGATTTACTGTAGGGATAAATAACAGTGAAAACCCGACGGAGGGGGTTGACTGTAGTGTATAGCCACTGTGACATCACCCACTCGGGTTAGTTTAGCATTTTATTTGTCGTCCTCTGGGTTTTGAAACTGGATGTGAGTGATGGAGCTGACTGAGAAACCAAAGGACACTGCACACTCACACGGTAACAACCTGAAGCATGCCCGGCTTCACTCTCCATAATACTCTAGAGGGGACCGTGATTTACAAAACAAGCATAACGAGGGGTATCCATCTGAGTATGAATGTTAGCTAGTAAGCACTTAAAGCATAGAAGAAAGCGCTTATGTGAATGGGTATGGCTTTGAGGGCTCCGGGAGAGTAATAAAGAGAATTATTCCTCTTAACATGTATAGAAGAAAACATGTCAAAAAGTTGGTTCTGTTCGTCTACATGTAGTGCTTTCAGAGGGAGAAACATTTTTTTATTCTTATATAGTACATGTTTGCCTATTTCCCATTTAGCTAACAAAATATAAAGAAATGAAGGATGGAAAAGGGTTTCTGCAGGGCACTTTAGAAGCTAAATCCATATTTCATATCGAGTCTATCCACCTTTACGTCTGACGTCATTAGCCGTTTCCAGTTCCCAAACTCAAAACAACACTGTGGGATCACTGCCAGGCGACATAGCGACACAGCTATGGTTAGGATGATCTAAACACATTAGCACAGTGAAGCTTGAGGATGAACGCTAACTTTTTTCCACTCAATAAAAATTAACATTAGGGTTCCCGATGGTTAGGGACAAATGCAAGGCCAGAAAAAGATGCAGTAACTCTTTTCTGACCTGTTCAAATATTTGGTGGCACACCGTGGGCCGATGGGCTCAGAGCCTACATCGTGAGGGTTTTAAAAACTGAGCTTTAAACGTTCCACCGATGAATAGTGACAATAAAAAACTTGGAGAGCTCAAGAGTGATCAGTGATCAGGACATCGGGAGATAAACTAATGAGGTGTAACAAGAGGAGTGTGACAGATCTGTTACGATTTAGCTTTTAGGTCGGGGGTAAAGTGATCTACTCACTGTTGGCTCCGTTCTTTCCGATGAGGTGTCTGTGGAAACGCTGATCTATGTTGATTTCGGTGTAGTCCATCCTTACCAGCTGGACGCCGGGTAAGAAAAAGGAGATTTCGATTTATAAATGTGAACCAACACTCAACCAATCAAATGGGATTCTCTCTCATCCCTCTTCAGATCTACTGGATTATAAGTGTCAGACAGCAGCTCTTTGTCCAACACAGCAACATTTCGTTCAGTGACAGAAGACAATACACTCCATGTCTACTCTAGCTTTGTTGTGTTGCTGTACGTGTGTGTCTGCACTGACCAGGTCCTTGATGATCTCTTGTATCTGGGCCTGAGCCTGCTCCACCTCCTCCGTCGGCCCTTCGAGACTGATGCGCTCCTCGCCATCGGTAAACTCTATGTGAACCTACACACACACGCACGCACACGGAGGAATAAAGGCAAGTCAGTTAGGAAGTTTCCCCTTCTGCTCCATCCTGTGTTGATTCTTTTATGCTGTAATTCATCTCAGCCGATGTCAAGTTTCCAAAATCAAGTGTCCTCCAGAGTCACTTTTCTCCGTCTGTGTTTTGTCCAATACTTTTTTGCTTTATTGCTCCCATTTTGTACAACATCTGCTGCCGCAACACAGCCTCCTCCCCACAAAGCATTCTGTCACGCTGCAGGAACAGGATGTGAGACTTCTGCGTTATCTCTGGCTTTTACCTCAGATCACCCCACGCCTTCTGTGTTCTCCTTTCCTTACCCGTGGTAGCTGCTGTGTGATCCGCCCGATGTTCTGTCCTTTCTTGCCGATGATGAAGCGGTGCAGCCAGGCGGGGGCAGTCACCTCCACCACCATTACGCTCTTAGCCTGAATGGGTACAAAACGTTAAAACCAAGTTTGCATTTACAAATCACAGAAATCCTTTCTCTGCAATGGCTTAGTTGCAACTTAAAGCAGAGGGGACATATTATGCTTTTCCTTCTTTCCATATTAAATATTTAAAATGAGATCAGTGTACATGCAGATAATCCCTGTGAGCCGTAGCTCAGGCTTCAGGCTACTCTACACGCTCAGTCTCCAATGCATTTACCAAGCTGACTTCAGCTCACCACGGATTTCCTTTTATGGTCACGGAAGCTAAAGCAGCTTGTTTCAGATACAAGGTGAGGCGGAGCACGTAGCCTGAGCTGGTGGAGCCCAAAACCAAAGTTTAAAGGAAGACGAAACCAGATGTTGCTATATGGCTTCTGGACTTCCCAACAAATACATCATTGTCATGTTCGCTTCCAATATTGGCAAATTACATGTAGATTAATCATTGCCCAGCTTTCCCAATCCCTTTCCCTGTAAAGATGTGGATGTGATTTACTTGCTGAGGTTGTTAATCTTGCTGCTCTGAAATGTTAAAATTCAAATACATCTAAAAATAAAGTCTCAAAAAAAGGAAATGTGGGCTGTCTTGGTACCTTTCAATGTGCCCTCCAAATGCAGGGACTTTTATTCCTTCTCTGTCCTTTACTACACTTTTCTCGTGTCCTCACCTTGGCGTAGACCTGTGTGAGGGCTGGTCCCAGTTTGTCAGGCTCCCCTCTGAGGATGATGGTTTCTGAGCTGGAGTCCAGAGGAGGCATCTCCACCGACACCCCCGTGGCCTCCAGGATCTCCTGCAGGGTGTTCCCCTTCGGACCTATGATGTACTTATGCTGAGACTTCTTCACCTCCACAGAGATAGTCGTGGTCTTCCGCTTCTGCGAGGAGGACATGGGCACAATTGTAAGTGAGAAGACAATCCTGAAGAGAGGATGCGGGTAAATCAAGTAGCTCGTTGAGGGACTGATGGGAACATAAGAGGAGACAGAAAGAGGAATGAAATCAGGGAAGCAGGAAGGAGATCAAAAATCAAGTAACAGAAAGACTGAACAAAATCCGGGGGAAGGAGAAGGGAACAGAAGGAGGGTGAAGATGAAAGTGGGAAGGCAGCAGAGAAAGTACATTTGTTTTTGCCAATCATACATATGCGCTAAATGACATTAGCATTCTCATCCTGTTGTTCTCTGGTGAAATCCAATTTTCTCTCGGCATTATCTCCGGCTTGCCTATCATCGGAGCTCATCTGCTACAAACACGCAGCTCCTCTGCTTCACCCATCCATCTCACAGAGCTTCTTTAAAGTTAAGAGAATGCACAAACTCTCTAAACAACCTCCTTAAATACAGAAACACACTAAATCAAACACCTTTGGTACAAATTAGCTTTATGGTCCAAGGGATAGAGCGAACAAGTAAAACAAGACTGATGAAACAAAATAACCAGTCGGAGCTGCTTGCGGTCACGCGTGTCCTTCAGTAAAACCCTAAACTTTCCACACTGCGAGTCATTCGGGGTAACAGCAACACCCGAGCATCTAAAATGTCGATGCAAATTTAGCCCAGACTAAAAAACTGGCACAAACACCTGAACAAAGGAAATAAAACAACAACAAAAAAATCATGCATGGAAATCAACTAACATGAGACTCTCCTTCATTAAGTATGTGATCCTGTTTTTAACATTTGCTTTGTTCTTTGTTGGGATTTCGTGCTTATACTCATTTCTGTGAATGTTTAAAGATTTGATTATATTCCGCTGAGGACAAAGACAGCTGGAGTCATTATTCATGGTTACACATGGGTTTGTGTATTATGATGTCAATTTTCTCTGCACAAGACACAAAAGCACGGGCATCCACAGGGACGGTGTGATGACCAAACTTGGTTTACTCTGACAGAAGTGACCCTACTACATACGGAAAGTCTTTATTTGATATTTTTTGCTTTACGCTTTTAATTCTGTGTTAAAAACAAAACATTCATCACGAGTACTCAGTATTTAGTATAAAGTATTTTAAGCTCAATGACACAAAAAAGTGGACTAAAAAAAAAATTGAAATGCATTCATGGAGCACAATCGGATGATTTCCAATCAGCCACTCAGCTTCCCGTATGTCTGATAATGAGCCAGTCTGTTTGACGAGATACATGAACAACAGCGCAGACAAATAGTCACAAGATTGCTCAAAGCTGTGCGCTAGCATGTTGGCATAGAAAGTCTTCACTTCGAGGGCGTACACAAACAAGGGCATCACTATGAAAATATTAGTAACAACACAACTAATGACACATTTAAACCCCCCTCACCCTGCTTCACATGGATACTTTAAAGAAGCAAACAACGGCAAAGTGGCTAAAGCTATCCAGAGCTCAGAGCCAGCAGCCTATGAGCAAAGGACCAAAGCGGTTATGATGAATATAAAGGAAACAAGTGAAAACAAGAAAGGGGTCAATGTGTCAGTGTGTTATCTAGTGAAGTTATCAACATATTGGAATCTGATGTAAGTACCTGACATCTGTCCTGTT
This sequence comes from Hemichromis elongatus, assembly GCA_015108515.1. Classification (NCBI taxonomy): domain Eukaryota; kingdom Metazoa; phylum Chordata; class Actinopteri; order Cichliformes; family Cichlidae; genus Hemichromis; species Hemichromis elongatus. The sequence continues at coordinate 13,388 of VUQR01027327.1, read as the reverse complement.
ATGTACATCTGCTACACCTGCTTTTGTTTGGTAAAGGTTGCTGTACAGCAGCTTCAAGAACCTTTCAAGAAATTCAACTCTTTCCAGTTGCTTCTGTAATAAATGGCCCGGTAACTTACAGTTCCCCCCCAAACTGCAGTAATTATTTATTTTATTATAAATAAACATTTGCATTAAAGAAGCTTAGAGTTAAAGGTTTTTGGAGAGAAATTTTAAAAATCACTATCAGCAGCTTAAACTTGGCAGGTAAAAAATTGGAATCTGCCAAGAAAATCGCAGTCAGTGCACGTCTGACTGAAAGAATAAATATATCAACTTATACAAATAATAAGGAAAATGCTAAAAAGGCAGAATTACGGGTACAGAAAGGTCACAATTCTAGAGGTTAAAGTTCATCAGGTTGTACCTAAGTTTAAGGCCCCAAATTTGCAAAAATCACATAAATTATAACCAAGCAGCAGACAGCAGTAAGAAAATGTAAGAAAATTTCCCTTTCTGTCTACACTTGGTTAAAAGCAATCAGTGAAAACTGTTCAGACCATTACAAAGATTGACTTCAGCGACAACTTCAGCGCTGAATTCCTTTATTCTGAACAACGATTAATGTGTCTTGTCAACAAGATTCAAGATTCTTTATTTGTCACATGCATAGTTATACAGGTACAACACGCAGTGAAATGTAATCAAAAAACCGATAAGAACAGATACTGCTACAAAACCTTTAAGGCTTAAATTCGGCACACCTCGGTAGCACCTAGCTGTTCTCTTTAATTCAAATACGCGTCTCCGATTCTTCGAGTACCACATTTGACTGACACTTTGGTAGTCAAATGTGATCAGACAGTCGTTCCACAAACACAGACTAGTATTACCAAGAAATAATGAAATTAAAAAATATGAATTTAAATATGAAAATGTGACGTCAACAGAGGTCTGAGTTTCAATCTCCTGATAGTCAGAGCAGTTTGAAAGAAGGAAGAGATGACCTTTGACCTTTTAACTGAATGTAAACGTAGCAGGGCTTCTGTTTTTTGGGCGTTTTTTTGACCTGGGATGCTTTGCAAAGTCCCTCACGTACCGTGTCTGCAGGATGGGGCGTGAATAATCTCTGGAAAACAATCTCACCTTGTCTTCGTAGATGGCTCGGATGCGGCTGACAGCCAGCGCGACCGCCTCCTTCTCGCCGGTGATGACGATCTCGTCCTTGGGCAGGCTGGAGGGTGGGATGCTAATGCGAGCCCCTGTCTCCTGGCTCAGCTCCTGCACCAGCCTGTTGTGGGCTCCGGCGATGAAGGGGTGGAAGGCTTTCTCCAGGGACAGACGCTCCACTGCACGCTTGTCCTGGTGAGTGGGTGAGGAAGAACAGTGAAACGACGGCAACGACGGAAGAGTCGATCAAACATGAAGTCATGGTGATGGTTCAACACGATTCAATATTGAATAGTAAGAAACAATTTAGTTCCTAATGCTACTGTTTGTGTAATCCACTGCAGGACCAATTAGTTTCAGCAGAAACTAGTTAAAAAACAAACATGTCTGACCTGCTCAGCAGAGATCAGCAGGATCTCATGGCGAGCCTTCTCAATTCCCTCCTTGGTGCCGGTGATGCGAATGTTGGTGCTGGGATCGTCCGGGCGTGGAATAGCAATCTTGGTGGCAGTCTTCAGCTCCAGCTCCTGCAGCTTCTCGCCGTTCTTCCCGATGACAAAACGATGGTGCTCCTTGGGAATGGCGACTGTCGCCGACGCCTGAAGGAGCGGGAGAAAGTTTCAGGAGCAAGCAGGTCAGAGTGGAAATAAAAAGTCCTAGTGGAAATAAACCATCTTAGTTATCAAGGTACAGCATCGGCCATAGAAATCCCTTTAAATTCTAATGTTGATGGAGTTTTGTGCATATGTGCAGAAAAGACCTTTTTTTAATATTCATCATCTGCCAGGAAAAGGAACAGGATGACTTAAAATTACTTACTATCAAAGTTTTCTTTACACTTGGTAAACAAAAAGCATTCGACCTTGAAAAGAGCACAGAGAACCTCTGCACTTTTTTCAACCAGTAACTGCAGCTCAGCTAAAGCGCTGCACCTCAGTGCACCAACTGAAGTGGAAATCAGCATGTTTGCTGCTGAGGCTCACAAAGGCCACCCCTGGGAGCTGATGGTCATTTTCCGGCTCAACTTTTTGTCCTAAACTGACCTGATAGGATTATTCGAGCCGCAGCTGGTATTTGCCCTCCGTGTTTGTCTTTGGATCACTTTTCAACATTAAGCAGAGCGACACAAAAGCTTTTTTCAGCCACCGGTTACACTGTTCTGATGTTTCTGCTTCACAGTGATTTCTGTTCAAAGACAGATGGCTGTATATTCAAATTCTTCTGCTGCGGGTGTAAGTTTATCTGAGTTTTAGAGGTTCCACCGTTTTGGCAAGTCACACGAGAATGAAGCACAAATGTAATGCCTGCACTGCACAAACACTAACAACAGACTGTCTTCTGATTGGCTGCCCCTCACAAACAAGAGGCTTTAACAGTAGGCGGATGGAGCTCCTGTGCTCACGGCTACCGCTGTGTACCTGAGAAGACCAAATTAAGGATATTGTCTCTCTTTACCATCATACAGAGCTTGAGTATCAAACATAAGGCCTGGGGGCCAGGAATGGCCAGGCAAAGACTCCAATAAGGCCCACTGGAAGGCTTTAGAAAATGAGAGTACATAGATTTTTGAACACATGAAAAAAAAGTTGCCTCATAGGATCAATAAACTATCACACTACTGCTTTAAGTTTTTGCAGATTTTCCTCCTGATAAATTTTCCACCCCACGTCACTCATTCCACACAAAAGTAGTTAGGTAACAGATTAACAATGAAATGACTGAAAAGTTCCTGTTTTTCCACCATCTACTCTAGAACTTGTTTTCATTATAGTGGATCTATGTTATTAAAAAATATACTAAAAAAAAACATTATGTGTTATAAATACAGCACATTCTGGGCAATGACTTATGAGAATTTTATACATTTACCACAAAGAGAACCTGAGACGTACTGTCAAAATTCTTCTTTTCTTTCTTTTTTAAATTAAAAATTAAACGTAACCATCTCATATGTTGAGTTAAATCTCTATTCTGACAGAAAGTGCAGTGACGCTGGTCTGGCCCACTATGTAAAGTGAGTCTGACATCCCTGTGTTAGAGCATTTAGAACATTTTGCTCACATGGATTACTTCTACATACTCTGACCAGCATTTCAAACAGAAAGTAAGAAAATTCACAAGAGTTAACCTCATTTTACAACTTATGTTTATACCCTTGCAATATTTTCCAAATCCAGATTATTTAATTGTACTATAAGAAGTAAGAGTGCATTTACCTGTGTCTGCAATCGAGCTACGATTTCTTTGCGAGCCTTCATCACGGAGTCCACTTTGCCAGTGACCATGATGGACAGGCCCTGATCTTTGGCCAGAGACAGCTCGATGTGCGCTCCAGTTCGCTGTATGATGTCCAAGCACACTTTGGCCTCCTCGCCCTCCCCAAACTGGCTGTTGTCCTTGTAACGACGCTCCTCCAGGGGCACGTGGAACACCTGGGTAAAGATGGGTTGAAAGTGTTTTTCTTCCTTGTTGTTCCCAGAACATGTATCTTTCATTGGACCTGCTCTACTGCAGCTAAAAGGCCTAAAGCTAAATACAGTTACAGCCATCGTCATTAAAAGAGAAATGCATTCATTTACTTTTAACAGTTCCCACAGTGGGCTCCTCACCTGGGTGATGACAGAGGCTTTGATGGGTCTGATCTTGCTCCCCCATGCCGACGGCGGCTCTCCAGCCTTCTCCCCTGGTGCCCCCTTCTCCGGCAGCGGAGGGAAGGCCTCCAGATAGGTAGGGATGTAGGCCTCATCCTCAGGGACACAGCCTGGCCCGAGAGACAAAGATAAAAATGGTAAGGAAGGAGTAAGAAAACAGTACATGTAGGGAAGGATTGTTAACAACTAAGATAATAAACAGCAATTAAAAAAAAAAAAAGCCTGTGTCAAAAACACATAATGGACATATAAAAAAATCTAAACACATTAAACTTGGGCCAGTGATTTGCTCACAAGCGTGGGCTTGTGAGGAGAAAACAAATATAAAAATAAGCACAAAGGAGCAGGTCGTTACCTGCAATCTCCTGGTCCTTGAGGCCACTGCGATGCTCTGCAAAGCTTTCCGGGGTCAACACTGCCACTGAGCTCATGGTTCAAGACTTATTCCACTATTCCACTGAAACAAAAAACATGGAAATAGTAATTTTTTAAAATACAAATAAAACAGAACATCAGAGGAGGAAATGCACTGGTGTGTGTTCATAAATTTTCAGACTGATAAAGCACTAACTCCACATCGTTTCCCTCCCTGTGATCAGATAAGGCCCTGAAGAACCACACTCCCTCTGTGGCTCCGCCGCGTTGCACCGATGCTGCACGCTGCACCTGAGACGCTCCAATTAACGCCTAACAAGCGTCAGATAAACACACAGTGCCGCGAAGCCTCGGGGACGGGGTTATCACAAGTCAAACCCTCAGAGCTGTCCAAGACGACTGCTGCTGACATTCCTCGTGATGCACTATCACCGGTCAGATCTGCTCGGCTCGCATCACAACGGTGGGTCCCGTAGGGATCGTGAGTCCAAAAACATAAACCACAGGACTTTCAACATCTCTGCTCACTCACGGTTTGAGGGCTTCGCGCACATTTGCGACCAAACACAGACTGATTTATCTAGAAGCACGAAAATAAAGTCGCTGATAACACGACAACAAAGACGCTGCTTTGGCTGGTCCTTATGGTTAAACTGCACCCTGTCCTCTGCATCTAACACGCACAGAGTGGACAGCAAAGAGGTGGCGATGAACTTAAGTGCCATAAAAAGTGTTTTGGTCTTGCTGCAAGTATTCTTAATTGTGTGATCCAAACCAAAGAAAGCATCTTTTCGCAGCTCAAAATAATATTATATGGCCCTTGAGTTCATCCACTGTATGCAAGTCACTTTAAGGCTACCATCCATTTAAGCCATATTTCTTGTGATTGGCCGCCCCTCATGAATAAAAGTTTTAAGCTGTCTGAAGACTCTCTGAGCTCACAGGGAAACTTTAACCATGTTTAACATCAGCATTCGTTGCTGTCACAGTACGCACAACACAAAAAATATAGCAGAGCAATAACACCATTTTTGTTGTTGAAAAGAAAAAAATTTGCAAAAAAAAAATCCCAGAAGGGTATTGATAGATTAAAGATAACATTATATTACACAGTATTTACACACACAGCAGGCTAAAGCTACATGAGGTGACAGAACCCCATTTCTTCTGCGAGGACAAGCCTGAGAATAAGTTATAGAGATAGTCATACACTTTATACAGTTTAAAGTATAAATAGTTGAATTAGAAAGAATGTTAAAATGCTGTGTACTTTAACCACTTCTCTTGTAATCTGAAATAAAATTTTATTGAGGAGAAACACATGATTTCATAAATTTTCACTGCGGCCATAAAGTTCTTTATGCGATCGTTGGGGGGTGGGGAGAGGGAGAGCAGGCCTCATCACTGTGCACTTCAGGAACACTAATACAGTCTTGTGATTAAGGAGGATATTTTTATTTATGGCTACAGAGCAGTAAAATATAAATCACTGAATGCTAAAAAAAAAACAAAAAAAAAACATGTACGTATGAGTCCAATTAGCAGCTGAGGAAGTTAATCTTACAACTTTTGTTAAGTTTTTGTTTAGTTTCTTGTCTTTCTGATAAAAATGTCCGTGAGTGGGGGGGATTTTCTTCATAAGACTTTTGCTTCAGCAGCTCAGTTGTTTTTATTCCACCCTCGCTCATAAACAGGCATGTAAATTTAGCCTCTTATCATGTGAAGAGTCATTTTGAGCACAACAGTGACATTGTTTTATTATCTAACATCTATGAAATTCTCCAGCTGAGCTTTCTCTCCTGAAATGTGACTGTGTGCTCTCAGGACTTCCACATAAACCAAGTCCACCAGCACTGCAAATGACCCAGCAGCTGCACACTCTAAAGATAAAGCTGTGATCAGGACGTGACCAGGCAGAAGTAGTATTGTCTGCCGTTCACTGTAGACAAAGAGCCCAGGCTTACCTGCAAAAGGTCGATTGCCAGAGAGTCCGTCCAGTTAGCGGCTACCGTAGGCGCTTCAGTGTGAGTGTGTGTTTCAGCTCCTGGATGCACAGGAAGGAAAATAAAAACAAAGACTAAAAGTGAACAAAGTTAAATCAAATAGCTCTACAGCACGGAGGCTGGGTAAACACTGTAAACACCCACACTGCACTGCACCTTATACCGTCTCGATCTGATTCACTCTCCTCCTCAATTCCACTCCCTCTCCTCTGCTCGTCTCTCTAACAATCCTTCCTCTGAGATTTCACAAATTCAACAGCTAAGGAAACTTGAGAACAAATGCTTTCAAACACCACATGTGAAAAAAAATAAAAAATAGATGCCTTACTACTTCTTTGTGCCCTGTAAGCAAAGCCGCAGTGTCTCTTGAAAGTGGGTTTAATAGCTGTAGTCCAACAGCAACCAGCTGGTCACACACAGGAGCTCATGCAGTGCCATTTTAAATTTCAGTGGAAATCACTAGATACCGCATATGGCAGGACGATATGTGTGCACTATGCAACAAGCTAACAGAACATTTACAGCCTAATACCATTTTAACATTAAAGCTACTTAAGGGGAAATAAAGGGGATACTTAAGTGTCAGTGGGGTCTTAAGATACCCTCAGATTTTACACAGTGGGACTACACATAAAAACAATCTTTTGAAGAGCTTATAAATTATGGACGTGCAGCAGTCTTAACTTCAAACTACCCGAGACACAATAATGGGAGCAGCTGAAATTAGCTCCACGCTAAATGCCTCTTTATACATTAATGAAGCAGCAATAATTAATGTAGTTACAATGTAATGTAACCGTCTCGGGTCATTTAATTTCAAGTACATTTTGGAGCTATTACACAAGTGGTTTTTACCACAGTGTTAAAAGCGGGACTTTTGGCAATAGATGCTCTTTCCCTTACGGTGGTGGCGGTGCTTAGCAGCACGCAGAGGGCTGTGGGGGTTAAACGGGCTCCCACTGTGGGTCACCACCTGCTTCAATGATAATAGTTTGGTAACATTAGACGAGAAAACTAGAAAGAAACGAAGGAAATAGGAGCACCGTTATAACTATCAGCCACAGCAGCTGAATAAAAAAAAAAAAAAGCAGCCGTTTACGGTGCTAGCTAACCGCTTCGCTAGACGAACCTTTCTCCAGCCGACTGATGTATTTCTTGCTAGCTTGAGGACGCACTGCACGGCTGGTCCTAACTAAGTAACGTCGGTTAAGAGCAAACTAAAGGTCTCAAAATATTAGTGAGCAGGTTTTGCTGTGCTAACACGCATCGCTTCGCGCCGACCTTAGTCAGACATGATTAGGCGCAAGGACTTTCTGATAATCGGCTAAAAAACAAGCCAGGCGGACGGATAACCAGCTCCAGCTCGCTAGCTCTCGGGGCGCTAACCTTGCTACCCCCTCCTGCTTGCCGCTTGTAGGCGAACCAAATCTATCGCCACCGTAACTACACTTTAATTCCACCCAATGCATTTAAATGTGCATTAAAAAGTAAAGATAAAATAAAGAGAGATATCGTACCTTTCAAAGAGAAAATCTACCAGAGGGTGTGTGTTTGACAGGTGATGGTGTAAACACAGATGTGATTGGTCTAGGAGCATTTCCTCTGCCGGCGGAGTGATACCAACCAAGCACTGCGACTCAACGAGTATAAAGGAAATGCCGCAGTATCTTTGCGCGGCACGAGCATCCCAGTTAAATAGACCCGCTTGAAATTAGATTTACTCCGCTCGTTTGACTGTGAAATTTAGCCCCACGACATTTGCATATGGTTTTCTGATTGGTTATCAGTAATTTAAAAAATGTTTGTATGTTATTAGCCATTGCAGCATCTTACGTCCATCAAACTGACCGGCTCTACTTCTCATTCATAATGGCTTGCATGCTTTTCAGGAGTCAGCGCGTCATACTTTTCCTGAAGTCTACAAATGTCTGACCTGGAGTGCAAAACCGATCATGTACAACTAGATAAAATACCCCTAATTTTTTCTTTTTAACATTTCCAAATACGATAAAAAATCACTTTGTGCGTTTGGAAATTAGGTTTAAGGGATATTAAGTTACTTGTTTGTGAGGTAACTTAACATTATGGATTAGAGAAAAAAAAATCAAACTATTGGACCCAATTCCTATACTTTAAATTCATCAAAGATGTACGCTGTACAATCATTTCACCCTGTAAAAAGAACAATCAATTCAAATGTACCGAAAAATTATTAAAATTTCGAAGATACTATCTCAAAATTATGTGATAGGCTAATAGTTCAATAAATATTAATGGCGAATTCAAATTATTAATAATGAATGCCACCAATGCCACCAATTATGTCCTCCACTCCCACCCCAAAACAAACAACATACTTCACATTATCCTAACCTCAACATGACATGTAAAGCCCACTTTATATGTTGTGTGGTGCGTCTGGACTGATCGCTCGGACCTAAGAATGGACGCTTTATTGCAGTCCCCAAAACAGACGCTAGGTGGGGGTAGGAGCCAGAAAATTACAGGTGCACCTGCTTTCTCGTCACTTGTGCTGGTATTCTACCAACACCAACATGCATAAATAAATTAGAAATAAAAACATTTTTATTGACCGTATATCGAAATATTTAGGCCCATATTTATTTTGGAAGACCAAATATGCGTCTTAATAAGTCTTAATAAACGTCCACAAAATACTTTCACAGTAAAAGTCCGATAACAACCAATCCCAATCCAAATACGAAACAGTTTTAGCTAAGGTTAAGGGAATGATGCGTGACGTTGCACCCAACTATATTTTCAGTCAGATTTCCATTAGTAAAGGCTAACTGCTTCAACCCTTGTGCTTGCAATGTTACAATTACAAACTAAAATGTTTCTTGTTTTCAACCCAGACTGTATATACTTAATGTATGTGAAATATATACCTATGAACCTCAATTCCCACATTTGCTGATTTTGTAGTCACCCCCGCCCGCCCACACTCCGTACATTTTTAAGTCGTAGTTTTATTTTGGAAAAACAGTACCGGAAGCTGCTGCTATTTCTACTGTCAGCTTGGCAGCGGTAGCTTCGGGGCAGCTGCACTCCTCCTCCCGTCCTTACCTCTCATATGCTGCTGGTAACAAAGGCGAGACAACAAGAGAGGGGTGATGGGTGCTCAGGCAGTAAGCCTGTCAACAATGAACTGAACTGGTTTTGTTTTTATTGGGTATTTTTTGCTAACATCCTGCCTAACTACCGGTTTATTTCTTCCCGTGCCTGAGCGCAGTTTAAAGTTCATTGATGAAAGTGAGCTGTGGACTGGTTTATAATCCCGAAGCTTTCTGTTTTCTTACAAAACATAAGCAGAGTCTGTTGGACTTCGAGTACTAAAGCCGAATGACTGAGGAGAAACATTCAGACACAACTTGAACAACGCTGGTGAGTTTCTGTCTGTGTTATTAAATTTTATATGGAGGTTTAGTTTATATTTGGCATTTTAACAGGTGCACTTTGCTGGATTCCGCGAGCACCTGTTCCTCCTGTGGGAATATGTTGTGAGCCTGGGATACAGTGACAGTGTTACACTCAACGGTGGTTATTTTAAATACTGTGGTGTTAGCGCAGAGTTTTCAGTGGTTTGATACTATTTTTTCAGATTTTATTTCAGAGACTATTATGGACTCATAAGTCGATCAAGTGCTCTAGTCTGCAAACAGTGATTGTTTTGTATTCACTAAATAAGGGAATTGTTTTTCTCGTTAAAACCATGCTTCTTTGTAGGATCAACCACATCTGGCGGGTCTTAATGTGGGAATTTTTATATAGCCTATTCATAACCTAATGGTAGTATGCACTTCTCATATCAACCAACTCTGTTTCGTTCGTCATCCGTGGGAGCCCACCGTGCTGTTTGTGTGTGTATTTTTTCCTTTCTGGCACACCTTTTCCTGTCTCCTCTTCCTGGCCAACGTGGAGCTTCCATCTACATCACATGTATTGATGCTGCTGAGGGAGAGACTCTTAAAGCCCCCATACCCAATTTGTATACACACTCAATCCATTAGGCTTCAGACCAGATGGCATAATGTAGATAGACAGACACACATACACACACACAGAACACTGTGGTAATGGACGTCCTCTCTAAAGGCACTTAAGGATTGTTCTCAAGCTGGATTGATTTAAGGGATGACACCATATCTGATATATATTGGTTTTGCGGGATAAATACACTGAGTGAAATGAATGAGTGGCCCACTGACCCAGCCTGAGCATCTGTATGGTCCAGCAGAATGGAGCATGCAGCTATTGAGCTAAACAGGTCAACAGAAAGAGACACAAAAGAGGTGAAATCTGTTGGCCACTGCTTGAAAGAAAGCGATGTCTACAATGTGACCTTAAAGTGTGTTGTTTTATCTACAAGTGCATTAGAGTGTTTTTATCTTCATGTCTACACAAGTTCTTTGTGGGCAAACACACCCTCCCGGTAAAGGTTTATATGTTACTCTTGTGGACGGTGATGATAACTGGACCGAGATGTGGAAAGACCTGCTTCTACACCCTCACACACACACACACACTCTGGCACTGCGCTACCCGGGTGTAAAGGCATTTAACGCAAACACACATGCGCACACACACACACACACATACTGTC
>VUQR01027326.1:6947-21879 GCA_015108515.1 Hemichromis elongatus | reverse complement strand
CCCAAATCCCCCCCCCACCCCCCCCCCCCCACACACACACACACACACACACACACCTCTATCTCCCACTTAAATCCTCTTGACATCATACTGTCATCCAGACACATACACACATCTATATCAATAACCAGTTCACTGTGATGAGCGCACACACTTTCCATACCCCTCTGCTTCAGGCTTATCCTAATTCACCATGAAGCACATGCCAGCATACATAAATAAGCGTTCACATATGTTCAAACACACACACACACAATAAACTAAATCCTGATAAAGAGCAGTAGCATTACGTCACATTAGGTGAAGTCTGCTCGGATAGAAACTTGACTGTTGGGCTGTCTCACCTGTCCAGGTGTTACAGTAGGCGTTCGTGGTGTTTGTGGATCCTGGAGTTATAGTAATCAGACTTTATTTCTGAGTAGATATTTTAAGACTAATGTTGTTGCTGTTGTAGTGTCTGTGGGTTTAATCCTTTCCTCGTTGGAGGTTGATGCTAAGAGTTTTTCATTTTTTCACCTCCACGCAGACTTTGACACACAGGATTATGGAGATGGTGGGTTTTTTGTGGCGTGCGAGCCAATCGGTGTCTGGAGAATTAAATTATTTAGGAAAGCTTTGTGAGTGCCTGAAGGAGGCGTTATGAAGGGTACCTTAGAGAGTTAATATGCTGTGCCAACTAAAAGCAGCACGTTTTCTGAGCTGAAAGCTAATGATGCTAACTAAGGAAATCTGGGGTTTTTTTGAGGCACAAAGAACCACGCTGGAGTTGCTGCACTTGTAGTAGCATTTAATAGTATTTATAAGTTTAAAGACTTCATAGCCTAGAATTTCTATGCCAGGTATCATGTCTGTGGGTCAGTGTGCCACAGTTTTGGTGGGAGTGGGTGCTGTTTTGTAAGCATGCCATCCCCTGGAGCACTGCCAGTGGCCCCACACACACACACACACACACACACACACACACACACACACACACACACACACACACACACACACACACACTCTGAGTGCAGCATGTCTTCCATATGAATCTATCGTTGACCTCGAGCTTTCTCTCCCTTCCTTTATATGCCACCGTGTTCAAGCAGCAGCTAAGACAAACAGGTAGGCTGCAACAAGCAAATGCCCAAATGAGCACGGAGCGGCAGACAGGGTGACAATGAAGCAGTAAAGAATGCACTTTGTGGTTTATGTGTCTGGTTGTGGTTTATTCCAGCTCAGTAAACAAAGATGCGGCTTACTCAAGGGAATGTGTGAATCAGGGGGAAATAAGCAAGGAGCTGATGATTAGAGGAGAAGAGAGGAGAGCAGGGGTCAGAGCCACGTAAGATTTATGTTCTGCAAACTACTGTATTCATATTTCATATTTTTGCTTCTTCTGTAGGGAACGAGGACAAGGCCCGACCAGCCTCTGAATAGTGGTTAGCATTGGGAAGACAGAAGATTTTAGCTTTATTAACTTCATAAACTAATACTTCAGAAAACAATATAAAATAAAAATCAAGGGTGTGGTCACATTTGCACCTATGATCTCACACGCAGGTCTTTTTGGTTTATTAATACCCCGAGGATCTTATGTGATTGGTTAGGTTTATTATTTTACGTACCTATTCATAATAATATAATTACTAAAAAATGACAGAGAAAGCTTTCTAGTCTTTTATGTATTGCCTAAAATAAAGAATGTACTTACATTTTCCATACTGTAGATTTATGACATTAAAACCAGTCTACATGAAATGAATGATAAAAAATCCAATGCAGAACACAGAAGACACAAATAGGAAGGAATTTCCTGAAGAATCTCAGGACGAAGGTAAAGTAGTGACTGCAACAAGAGTGTCTATAAAAAGGAGCAGAGTGTGAATGGAAGGCTGTGAAGAGTGGAAGAGAGAGGGCGAAGTGAAGGCAAAAGGTTTAAGGTCAAAGTTTCACAGTGAACTGAAAATATGCTTTAAAAATGTCTGTTTTCTTTGATTTCTTTATGATTACACAACGGAACCAAACCCAAGAATCAACACGTCCCAGTAACAAATGTTCCGTGTCCACAATCAGAGTGAGCTCCATTTTCATGTGGGCTGCAACACATTCTCAAAAGAACAAATTTAGAGGCGCTGCTTACATGCTGGCAGGTCAGTAAAATACTGTTGTTTGGCAACTAGACAGAGGGCACGGCATTACTGTTGCAAATTTAACGAATGCCCACCCTGCGAAAACCATACGTGAGCAAGTGTAGCTGTTATAATAAATTACTGCGCGCCTTTTAAAGGCAAAATTGGATTTTATTTTACGCGCAGTAGGAATAATAACCCTAACTGGGAAAATTAAAATTAGACTCAAGCCCACTGTTACTTCTTTTGTAAAACACAGGTTAGATTAAAAGGGGTCCTACTGTGATCATTCTCAAATTCATATTTTTAATTCTAGAAAACCACTGTAATATTTTGCCAGGATTAACACTTTCCATCCATCCATCCATCCATCCATCCATCCATCCATCCATCCATCCATCCATCCATCCATCCATCCATCCATCGCAGCTGTAATAGGGCGAGAGGCGGGGTGCACCCTGGACAGGTCGCCAGTCTGTTGCAATTAACACTTCCCAGTAATGCTTATTTATGTTTATGACAGGCGATCATTTATCCTCTGTCTGGAACAAACCCTTTCCCTTTCTTTTAAGTCAACTTTCTCCTGACTGCCTGCTTGTTATAACAGAATATTTGAAAAGCACATGAAAAGGTGTGGCTCAGCAGGTGGAGCAGGGAAGCTGCTAGTCAGAAGGTTGAGGGTTTGATCCCTGACTGTTCCAGTCTGTATGCATGGGCAAGTTACTGACCCCATGAAGTCTAGGATAAAAAAAAAAGAATGAATTAGTCTGAAATGTCATGTAGTTGCTTCCTTAAGTGTGAGATCCAAATAATAATGACAATAAATAATCAGTGCAGGTCCAGGAACAACATGTTGTTCTTGTCAACAGGTAACTTCAAGATTTACCAAGTTTCTGGGGAGTAGCTCGCTAAGAATGACCCTGTTGGTGCAAAAATACTATTTTATGCCGTATTTTATGTCGTGCATCATACATTCAGCTAAGAAATGGAAATAAATTGTGTTTTTGTGACAAGCTGCTGGTAAAAAAGTGCCTAAAGATGTCATTTGAAAGTGGTTCTTTGCTAAGTTGTCTGTTATGTGTTGACACTAATGTTGCAGGTCTGAACTATTTGTAGACCTACTCATGTTCTGCTTGTGGCACAAAGCTGTCAGTTTCTTTACTTTCAGTTTCACACAGGAAGAAAAAACAATTAGAAGCATGTCTGTAAATTGAGAGTGATTTACATGTGCATGTGGCACATCAGCCATAACCTCATTAACAATGACTTGTTCAGAATCTGATGATAAATAACGATGGATGTTTGTGTTGTTCCACACACTCCAGGTTTCTAACAGCAGGTTGGTAACAAAGGAACCTTTCTTTTGAGGAATCTTGAGCACCATCACAGCTGCCATGACATTTATCAACATAAGCCTATTATTACATATCTAATAACATTTCAGTGGTTGGGTTGTGTTATAAAACTGAAGCTGGACAGGTCTACTTTCAAGTGAAAAAAGCTGGTGAAGAGAATTAATAGAAAAGGTGAATATTGTGTGGATTGGGAGGAGAGAGGAGGACAGGATCAGAGATCAAAGGCAGGATCCTGCTGATAGTAACTGTCTCTCCTCCATTATTCATCAGACAGCTGTGCTGTAAGTAGGTTAAACTTTGTGAAAGCGAGAGAGGGGGAAAGATGGAGCTGTAGACTAGCTGAAACACACGAGGAATGAGAGAATTAAAGAGGACATGACTGAAATGAATGGTTGATAGACAAGAAAAATAATCCAAAATGAGAGAAACTGGATGCTGGAGTCTTAAAACACACTGAGAAATGGCTTTAAAAGGGCAGACGAGAGGAACGAGCAGAAAAAGGGAAAGCAAATGAACAAAATTAAACAGCACTGTTATTCACTGTGCCTGGGGCAAACAGACAAACACAAAAGTGTATACACATACATGTAAAGCAGCATTGTTGCTTGACATCATCATTTAGAGTAAACAGTTAATGATGCAAAATGTGCAGGAAGCATAAAAGCTCAATTTTAAGATTATTTTGGTTGTATTATGGAAGCTGGACCATGGACTGAGCTCTTACCAACATATTTAAGAGATCAGAGTATCTTTTTATCTTCACTGGTGTTGGGGCTGTTTGGATAAGCTGAAGAAGCTGCGGCGTGGAGGAACAATGGTTAACATGGTGCCGGGTTTTGAACCTGTGGGTCAGCTGGGATCTTTCTGAGTGGAGTGTGCATTTTGTGTGCCTCATGGTTGGCTTCCTCCCAAAGACATGCACATTAGACTAATTGATGAAACTGGGGCTAGCAGTGTAAAGCCCTGTGAGGAGTCAGCGAGAGGACAAAAGAAGAACCTCTAGTCCAAATGACAATATCAAGCTTTTGTTGCTGCTCTCAAATACAACAAATGCATCCTACACGAGTGTTTCCAAAATGAGTGTCTGCAAGTGGCAGAAATCATCCTAACCCTATGTTACAACATAGAGTATAAATTCACAACAACCTTTTAAAATAACATTTTTTTCACTTCATGTCAGTGTGTAATGTTTAACTAGAGAAGCTACCTCTCCTTTTGTTCTTATGTAAGGAACTGGGAACTGAGTTTGTCCAGTTATCACTTTCATAAGTATCACGTCCTCTTCCTTGAGGCATCTCATAGTCATCACATTATCAAAGAGCTTTTTTTGGAAAGAACTAAACATGGCACTGATAGCACACTTGCTATCAGCTGCCATAGAAAAGCAGAACTATCACTGAAGATATCCACTAGATCAAATGGCAAATGTCATCAGCAAAGGTCCATCAGCAAAAATGTCCACTAGTCCAACTCTGTCTGCTGCTTCACCGTGGCCTCACAGCCAATTAGAACATTTTATTTTCTGCCTACATTAATCTAAACACACAGACACACACACACAGAGTAAGTGACAGAGACAGATATCAGTGTCACAGCAAACATTCCAGTAATCACATGTGGACATGAATTTAGTTAATGTCCAAATGTGGACAAAGTAAGTGTCATGCACCTGAATAAGAAGACAAAATGCACTGTTCACATGAATGGATTAAGTGGTAACACACACACACACACACACACACACGGTATGTACGGTATGTGTTTTGGTGTAACTTGCCATTATGAGACACAAACTCAACCACAGAGAAACAAGAAGGTCTGGAGGCAGGGAAATACAAATTAATATAAAATAAACACAATAAGAAAGTTAGAAAAGGAACAGATAAAATAAAACAGAAAGAATAGATCAGAACCAACTAGAAGAGAAAGGGTATCAGTAAGAGACTTTGGGTTCACTTTTAATCAGGTTGAACTCTGTACATTTAGGTCATAGGGTGGCCGAGTGGAGAGATTTATAAAACCACTAAATGCAATCTCATAACCTGGCTATAGCCCTTTTTGAATGTAAGCATTTTACTTTGGATTTAAGCATGTATTACTTAACTCACAAAAAATCCAACATTTCTGTACAGTTATTTGTATTATTATTTTTTAAAAATAGCAAATTACATCAATACAGAACCAATTTTAAGTTGGCACAGGAAAGTAAAAAAGGTCACACGGCCACATGCCATGCACAGTTGTGACTCATTGTTTTCATATTATTCTTAGGATCCAGAATTAAAGATAAAAATATGCACCACCTGATTTGACACATCTGAAGTTGAATATTAGACCGGAAAGAAAGAAGAGATAAACATCAAACGATCACAGAGCAGATTTGAACCGGAACCACTGTTTTTATGCAGTATGCGGTCACCTGACCACTGAGCTAAACCAGCACCCCGTACAGAGGATTTTGATGCCACGGAAAAGAACCAAAGTAACAACTATAATGTTGTCATGGATACTATTCAAACCTCCTTTGGTAGCCCTATTCCACAGTTTCACCTGCCAGATTAAATAATAGGTTCATAATCTCTGCAACCCTGAATGAATGAGAGGTGAAGTTCTACAAAACAATCAAATGTAATCCCCGCACAAGTAACCCCAACATTTACTTACAACATTTTGGTCTAAATAACCTTCACGCAGGTCAGTTGGGCTGAAATCTAATCCAGTTCAGTTTTATTTATATTGCGCCAAATAAAAGCAAGAGTCACCTCAAGACCTTTTATATTGTAAGGTAGACCCTACAATCAGTGGCATTAGCCGTTGCCCAGGGCGGCTTTTGGCATCGGCTAAAAAAAGCTGCGTGCACCAGTGCTGCCCCGACCTCACGCCAGCGCATTTTAGGGCATAGACACTGCTGGGGCTGCACGGCGGGGGATTCTTTGGCTGGAGCAGGACCTAATAACCAGCTCGCACAATAATACGAAATAAAAACAAACCATGGCTGCCAATGTTAAATTTTTATCTGGATTGAGAATGACTCAAAATCCCTGAAACATCTCTGACATTTGAGCAGTTGGTCCAACTGTTGTCCATTCTGCGCTTCAGATCGGTTGATTGCGTTAAAAAAATTTAGTCGCGTTGATCGTGATAACGCCGTTAATGTGACAACCCTACAACAAAGACAAAAACAGAGGACATCATGATACAGACTTAAAATTTGCACCGATGTGGTTCCTGAATTCTGTCACACACATGCGCAAAGTGAGCGAGGGCCCTCGGTGCGCCTGTATTGTGCTGCTGCTCACACACAACCTGTCAAATGGTATGTTGTGGGGTTTGGTGTGAAACTGTAGTGCAAAATTAAAACCAATGGAAGATGAACAAGAAAAGGTCAAAGCCATCAGGTCCTCAGTTTAGTAAAAAGGGAAAAGAAACGGAGGAGAAACGAGCAAAAGATAAATGTCAGCAGATGTGTCTTTGGATAATGACAGGTATGTATCCTGAAACAAGATAACATTCATTACTAGGGATTGGAAAAACTTCTGTTTACCTTTGTTGGCCACTTGGCTATGATAGTAAACAGTAGGCAGACAGCAGACACTGATGTGGATTATTGAATCTTTTGGACTGTGTTCAGCACGATATTAATTAACCATTAATTGGAAGAGGTGTATTGTTGATTTGTCTGCTATTCTCAGTGTATGATGAATTGTAATGACTGTTTCTTATCCGTTTGCATAACCCAACAGTCATATGACTCCCTATGAATAAGCAGTTTGGCAACAGTGGGAAGAAAAAAAACTCCTTTTAACAGGAAGAAACCTCCAGCAGAAACAGGCTCGGGGAGGGGCGGGGCCATCTGCTGTGATTGGTTGGGGTGAGAGAAGGAAAACAGGATTAAGACATGCTGTGGAAGAGAGACAGAGATTAATAACAAGTATGATTCAGTGCAGAGAGGTCTATTAACACATAGTGAGGGAGAAAGGTGACAGGAGAATAAAAACTCAATGCATCATGGGACTCCTCCAGCAGCCTGCACCTATTTAAGCACCTTGAGGCGACTGTTGTTGTGATCTGGCGCTATATAAATAAAATTGAATTGAATTGAATTATTGCAGCATAACTAAGGGAGGATTCAGGGCCTACTGATCCAGCCCTAACTATATGTTTTAGCAAAAAGGAAAGTTTGAAGCATAATCTTTAAAATAATAAATGTAATAATAGTCGCCGATGAATTATTGGTAACTAAACTACAGAATAACAGTTTCCTGTGCCACATGTCATCGGACATCCTGGTGTATATACATTATCACTAGAGAAAACAAAAGGAAGAAGATTCTCGGGCAAATTCTGTTACATAATCATTGATGCCTTAATACACATGTACACTCAGAAATTGTTAGCTCTAGAGGTTTTTGGCACAAAAATATCCCCTAACCCACAAATCATTATTATATGAACAGAATCAAACTTTATCATACAGAATTACTAAAGCAGAGGTATTTCTTCAGAGCTTGCTGGAGAACATTGAACACATTATTCATTTGGCTTTTCATCAATGATCACTACAAGTCACTTAATTTTACAAAGCAGGTACTGGTTTTAAAAATACTTTTGTAAAATGAACCCTGAAGTTATTTCTTTGAAAGGAGAGTCAGTCTCAAAGAGAACCAGTAAGTCACAACCCATGCCCATATACAACACAGACGAACTGAGTTGTTTTTGGCATAACCCAACCTTCCAGCAAATGTATTTGATCTTATACTTGTAAAGTCTGAGCTAGGGGCAAGGGGACCCCATCTCACTGGGACCATCTCACATTGAATTTTCTCACTAAGAAATTTTTGGCAGACTTTGTCACGCATTCCAGTGAGCAGCTCTTGACTGGGAGACCAGTGAGTCATCACATTCCTGATCCTGCTCTATCAACAGCTAGTGGTCAAAATACCTTAATGGAGGTGGATGTTTGTGCCAAGATATCTTTTAGGCATAAAAAGCTAGTTTTACAGGCAGTTGGTACACTGTCTTGACCCTTTGCTTGGAGAGAGGATGCTGAACTTTAAGACAGACCAGTTTGGGGTGAATATGTAATCAACAACAGGACAGCTGGTGTTGGTGGCACGAGCTGATATCCTCGTGTTGGCGTTGTTCCCACATCATCATAATTAATGTTTTTCCAGGGGCAACATTACAAGTGACCAATCACCTTCTTCTGACGTCATACTTCTGCGCCTTCGAAAGACCCGCCTTGAAACTAACCCTAACCCTTTTGATTCATAGATTCAGCACACAACCATTAGTGTAGGCGTCTTAGTTCAAATTGTCTTCACTTATGTTTGTAAAGTGATCACGGACGCTACTGCAATTTTGCCTGACAACATTTGTTTTTGTAAGGTGACTAATTTTCTAAGTCGCAAAAGTATGACGTCACAAGAAGGTGATTGGTCACTTGTAATGTTGACCCTGGAAAAACATTAATGATGATGATGTGGGAACAACGCCAACACGAGGATATCAGATCGTCCTTGGCGTTGGTGCTACCTGAAGCCTCATTATTCTACCATTTATAGTAGAATAATTATTAACTTCAACGAAAAAACATCAGAACTTAAACAAAGAGTATAAGCAGAGAGTTCACATGAAGCATAGCATTATACACAGTCTGTTGTTTTCATCCTACAGAGATAAGTGATTTAAGCTAAACAATACAAATGCTTTGCCAGAATGAAGCCCAATATCTGTTTAGTGTTATTCATCCAGTTTTGCCATTTATCTTCAATATTTAGTGTGAATTAATGTCAAAATGCAAAAGCACAAGTTGCTCAATAAAGAAAATAAATTACAAAACCACTGATTCCAAAGAAATCAGTGTGCTTTGATGCTGGATTTCCCCCGTGCTTTCCTGCAAAGTGTCGTCTGCGTTGTGCTCTTCTACCCACATCTACAAATCTCCAGGGAAGGAAGTAACCTTCCATAGCAACAGACTGTTTGAGAACCAATAAATGAAAATGACGAGGTTACTCCTAGAGCATCGTGGAGCATCTAACTTTTGATGCTGTTGATAATAGTCAGCTTAGGAATGATTTTTTTAATACAGGACTGTGACTCCATCAGCTGTAAAGTCAACAAACTGTGTGGGTAATATTTTTTCAGAGACCTCTTCATGTCAAGTGTTTCAAACTATGGCAGACAGCAGCTTTGGTGTCTAACTGTAACTCAGGAAATCAGGAGCTGTTTGATGCTCAGTGAGAATGTTTGTAACATTTTCTAAAGTTTGAGGTGAAATTTGCTACTGTGAATCATTTTCATATATCTTTCATTTAGCTACTGGTAGTTTTCACTTTGAAACAGCATTGCTTGATGGAGTAATGAAAAGTTGGCATGGAATGAGGTTCATGTACTCATCTCTGATGTCACAGGATTAGGAAGTTCCTGCCCATCCCCCTGGGAAACTGCACCCTGCATATAACTGCATCAGAGGTCTGGGGGACTCCAACTGAAACGCACAATAACGTCTATGTAGATGGTTCTTTTCTATGTTTTTATTATTTTTTGCAATAGGGTGACTTCATGCATGTAACATGTGACTCACAGCCATACTGTACGCCACAGCCAGTAAGTACAGAGGGTGTGTGTGTACATGCATGTACATATATCACACTGGCTTTAACGTGCACTTTAGACCTGTGTATCTGTGGGAGGGTTTGTGCGAATGTATATATAGCGCATGATGATGGTTTTCTGGTGTATGTATTCTGTAGTGTATGCTGTCCTGCTGGTGGATGCCCCCTTGTTGTTATTAATAACAGGTCAGTGGGAGACAAATCCTACATGTAAGAATTAAACAACACAGGGCAGAGTTTATATTTTTTTTTAAATTTCATGAATATAAATAGTAAAATAGAGGCTAACAAGTATTCTGCTAAACATTTTATGTAATACCGCTGAATACAAAGACTACTAATATGAATATAGAGAATTAACAGAAAAATATGTCATTAGTAGTGCTTTATAATAATCACTTATTCATGCAACACATAATATACAATTATAAAACATGAAATGCATAAAGTCAGTTCAAACTACCACAGGAAAGATCCAAGTACATCACACTCTGCAATTATATAGCTTCATGTTGGGGCTCATTCTGGTCTCTATAATAAACCCTACAGCCTCCATATGAGAGCCTGCAATCAAAATGCAACAGCTAACACATGTAATGTTTTACTGCTCTAACAATGAGAGTTACATAGTGTGTATTATGTGATACTGTCTGCAGAAACAAAAGCAACAGTCTTAGATGCAGAGAGGATCACTGTGCACCTGCAGCTTCACACTGTGAAATTTGATAACTTTGATTTACTTTAAAATAAGCAAACATGTTTGAGATTCACCACATTTCCCCGCTGCGCACTACTTAATAATGATACATAACTCTGAAAAAGGCTTTTTTTCAGGATGACTTCTACTCAATAATTGTTTGAAGAAACATATTTGTTTCTGTTATATATTTATGTCCCATACAGCACAGAGTTACTAGGGGTGAGGGGAAAAATTAGCATTGCGTTATTTTGTGTGGCAGTATTGTATCGATACAGTCACGATCCTGGGTCTTTTGACCCAGCGTTTTGAGTTTTGGTTTATTTTGATGTTTATGGTTTATGTTCAAGTTCATTAGGTTATCCAAGTTCATTTGTTTATTAGTTTCCCCTCCTGTTTCCAACCCCTGTGTTAAGTCTCCCTTGTCCTTCATGTGTTCATGTCTGTGTCATTGCGTGTTGCTCTTGGGTCCACCTCCTCACTCCACACAGTCAGCCTCGCAGCCAGACTGTGACAGATACAGTGACACCAAATATTCCATCCATCCAATTTATTTTATGAAATACTTTAAAATACTTTGGGAGTAAAATGAACAAGAGTGCTCATTTCATGCACCATCATCCTGAAATGTCATTATTGGAGCAAACTTACATTAAAATGACATGAAGTTAAAGCACTTTTGGTGACAAGATGATTGCACAGGTCACTAAATAGGAGGCAACCTTCCTCTGTTAGCTGTGCAGTAGACTGACCACCAGGTTCCTCCTCGCCTCCCGCCCTCTGCCCACTGAGATGGGCACCAGCCCCCCTACAACCCTGAAATGGATGGAATGGAAGAAAATGTATGCATGATTTCTTTCACAACTTCCAACAAGTTAAGTTCTCCACAATGGTGAAATTTTTTTTTACCTTTAAAAGTATCACCACAGTACACTTAAATGTATGGCTACTAACTAACCACACCTGGTCACTTAAAGGTTAGATATTTATGTACATATGTGAGAATGTATGGTTAAAGAAGTGCTATAAAAATACAATTATTATTATTTGTACTTGCAGTATTTTGAGTTTGACTGCAAGTGGATGTAATTCAACAAAAAACAAATCAAAACAGATACTACATCAGAAAGGAAGTAGCAGAGCCGTAGCAGCTCCCAGCTAACAGTCTTTGACCTGATTACTACAGTTGGAGTAATGTGGGTCAAAACATGCCCATATGTGAGTGTGTGTGGACATTTTTGGGTCTGTTGTATAAGGTCAGACATCTCTACACAGCACAACTATGGTTACACAATGTGTTCCTAAGTGCAGTTACATTTTCATTAATTTGTAACAAGAAAAAAAATATGCAACTGTGTTTTTTAATTCACTGAAAAGTTCATGATACCAATGTTCTTTCTGCAGGAGAATTTATGTAATCCTATCAGTTCACGGATACCCTGCAACAATAAACCCTCTATTTAGGGACACAAACACGGATGGCCCTTGGTGCTCAGTCCTGCACATGACAAGTAGGCTGCGTGCAAATACACCGCTGTCACTGCTTAGCCTCACTGTCTCAGCCAAACACGGGAATTTAGGGGAATCCCATCATGTCACAGCTCCTCCATTGTTTCATTCTCCATCTGCTTCAGGCATTGAATCTATCACACACAAACACACAGTCATGGGCACACTTAGGCTCCCCATCCCCCTATCATTACCACCTCCTTTACTTCCTGTAAACACCCCCCCTACACACACACACACTTCATACCTGGCTCCTGTATGATACTTTACAAGAAGGCATTCCTGTTTGTTGTCCTGCACCATTAGTGGTGTTAAGGTTGGCAGATGCTTTTTGTTTGTTTTTACTCCAGATGAATGATTTGATTTGATTTGACATTTATTTTACAAAATTTGCAGTATCGCACAGCACTAGAAAGCAATGACATATTACACTTTTCATTTGTTGGATTTTCCTTTTTTAACTTTGTACTTCAAATATTTTCAGCATAATGCATTTGTGTTCTTCTGATGCAGAAAAGGGGCACAGACAGAAAACAATAAAATAATAATAAAAACAAAAAAAATTATTTATTTTTATGTATTTGAACTTGAAACATACACCTTCTCATTACTGCTCTTTGTCAAAGTAAAACTACCATGGCTGATTTCCTTTAGTGTAGTTACCATGGAAAGAACATATTTTGACCTTCTGGTTTTCAAAATTTAGGAACAAAATATGGTGAAATGTTAAAATAATCATCATTACGTATAATCAATCCATAAACTTTAGTCTCCTTCACTTCACTGTTTTGGGCCTTTGACACATACATAAATAGTCCACATGAACCTCCAGCTGGCAGTATCTTACAGTAACAGTTTGGGTAAAGTCTGGAACACAGTGGAGTTGGTACAGACTAAAAAACAAGATTTTAATTTAATTTTGGAAAAAATTGGGCATTCATTTTTGATGGTTAGGGTTAGGGTAAGGGGTAAGCATCATGTCAATGAGACGTCCCCACAAGTTATGAAAAGCCAGCATGTGTGTGTTTGCGTGTGTTATGCCATATTTTTATTTTAACCTTGTCCTATCTCCATATCTTCACTTACAGCTGGCCCTGCCAGATGGCTACCTTTTCGTGAGACTGGTTCTCCCAGAGCTTTTTTCCTGTTAAAAGGGAGTTTTTCTTTCCCACTTTTGACAAATGTTTGCACATAGGGAAATGTCCGATTGTTTGGGTTTTGCTATATCATTGTATTGACTTTAACTGAAAATATAAAGTGCTTAATTCAGTTCAGTTCAACGTCATTTATATGAATCACTGCAAAAAATGCCTCAAGGTGGATTATATCGTAAGGTAAAGACAAAAATACAAAGAAAACAAAAAAAAACCCAACAATCATATGAGCTCCTATGAGCAAGAGCTTTGATAACAGTGGGAAGAAAAAACTCATTTTTAACAGGAAGAAACCTCCATCAGAACCAGGTTCAAGGAGAAGGAAAGGACAAAGACATACTGTGGAAGACAGCCAAAAATTAAGTGAATAATTAAATGTGGTGTTAAAACACACAGAGTGAAAAGGGTGACTGTCAAGGGTCACCTGATCCAGCACTAACTACATGCTTTATCAAAAGGAAAGCTTTAAGCCTAATGTTAAGTAGATTGGATGCCTGTCTCCCAAATCCAAACTGGAAGCTGGTTCCACAGAAGAGGGGCCTGAAACTGAAGGCTCTGCCTCCCATTCTACTTTTAGGAACCACAAGTAAGCCTGCAGTCTTAGAGCGAAATGCTCTAATGGCGTGATATGGTACTATATGGTACTAATGTCACTAAGATAAGATGGGGACTGATTATTCAAGACCTTGTGCACAACAGTCGTTGTGACTTAGTGCTATATAAATAAAATTGAAATGTGAAAACAGGACAACTTGGTGTGTACGCGTGAGAACTCAAATAGTTCCTGGTGTTTTTATGCATGATCATTAAAGGAACTAATTTTTTTGCTTGCACATCTTGTGAACTGGGCTATTAAAAAAAAGTTCTGCTGTCATTCAGTACAGCATTACGTTTATACTTCTTGAGCTTAAGCCTCTGAGCAATGTTGTCAAATAAAACTAATGATCTGACATCTACAACAAGCTCTTCCTTATATTTTTGAGAAAACGTGGACTGAAGCTGATCTCACGTGAGCGATTGCGGATTGCACTTCCTCTTCTTCCCTGAGCTGACGCCTACAGCAGGATATCCTGTGTCACCAGCCTGCATATCTATGCAACGCCATCTGAGCTGTGCTTTGGTCGTAGACACCAGTCTTTCGGCAGGGCCACCCGTTTTCAGCAAGATCACAACCGAATGCTTACAGCAGGGCACAGCAGTGTTCCTCAAAAGCATGTGTGTGGGCGTGAGCATGTGAAATGTTTCTTGCAGAAAATATGAAGCACTGAGAAATTTGAGCGAGATTGGCAAACTGGTGATGATGGCAGCTTGCTAAAAGCACCTTGAGGTGATTATCCAAGCTAAAGGCTCCCTGAGGACAAATAAACTCCACAGCTCAATGTGCGGTTGGCTGTCTGACTCTTCTTCTGTCCATGTTTGTCTGCCTGAGTGCCTCGCACCAGCATATCCATTTATCCTCACATTCATGTCAGTCAGAAGGAGGCAGAAA
>VUQR01027304.1:9679-26083 GCA_015108515.1 Hemichromis elongatus | reverse complement strand
TCCTGTCTCAGGTGCCACCTTTCTTTTGTGGCACAGCTGACCCACATCAGCAATTAAAGCCATTTAAAGGCAGAGAAAGGTGCACTCTGGAGGGAGGTGCCATGTGAGTGGATTCCAGCTAGTGAGCTGTGCGTGGTGTCTGCAGCTAGTGAGCTGTCTTTTGTTTGTTGCTTGCTCCTGCTCAGTGGAGAGGAGTGTGTTTGGTCACCATTCTTTTGACTTACTTTTCAGTTCACTGACCAACATTTGAGTTTTGTTTCTTTAAATGGTGATAACGGCTTGACCGTCTCTTTTAGTTGAGTTATCAATAGAAGCTTTAATAAAACTCTTTAATTTAACCATTTTGTCTCTGTCTCCTCTTTTCGACCCGGACACTTTTTGTTACTTCCCTCACATCGCCTGGACCCTTTTGGGGGAACGTAACAATGAGTAAACTAAAAGTTTGGCCATAGAAGTTAAGGTCACAAAAAAGGAGACACTATATAAAGCTATATGTATAGGAAAAGGCAGAAAGGTACACTCATTGTTTTTATTGTT
The DNA here is from genome assembly GCA_015108515.1 of Hemichromis elongatus. Lineage (NCBI taxonomy): Eukaryota > Metazoa > Chordata > Actinopteri > Cichliformes > Cichlidae > Hemichromis > Hemichromis elongatus. The sequence continues at coordinate 25,546 of VUQR01027304.1, read as the reverse complement.
GGATTTGTTTGCAAGGACGTTTTTAAATGCATGAATGTAATAATGTAGATGGATGTGTTTGGTTTTCCAAGCTACCGTAATTCCTACCTAACTTACATAAAAACAAACTTCTGTGAGGCTTTTCAGGCTTCTGTAAAGTTCCTCTTTAAAATGTAATCTTTCTGTTTCTGTGTGCTATTCTCAGGCAGTGTGGAGACCCTCAAAAGTCCTTGTCCTTCATCTCCTCTGGAAATGTCATGTTACTGACGCTGGTCACAAATGAGGAGAAAAACTTCCCTGGCTTCAAAGCAAGCTACTCCCAGATTCCTGCGACTGAACTAAGTAAATTAAGACACATTTTTAAAAGCTATCATGTCTTCATGTTTATTTGTTTTTTTAAGGAAAAAACAGATATTTTCACTGGGACTGAAAGAGATGACAATGTAAAACCGATGTTAGGAAAATTTTTAGGTTATTTAGTGGAAATAATATTGCGCTTATAAATATTCATATTAGCGTTTAATTTTGTCTTCCAAGAAACTGATGCATTCTCATAAACATAATTATTCCATCAAAAATCTATAAGAAAGCGCACAATGACAAAACACATTTGTCCCACTGTAACTAGGACTTTGCACTTGAATGGGTACAAAAGTAGAATTCAGTTGACTACAATCTGCAGGATTACAGATCTGTAGGATTATGTTGTGTCAGTGCAAACTCCATCTCCTGGCATTTCTGCTGCTTATTGTGATATTAGAAATGTCATAAATGGAAGCTGACTACAGTGGTGAACTATCTGTTGTTCAGACTGTGGTGGCCCCCTGACTGAAGACTATGGCTCGTTCTCTTCACCATTTTTCCCCTCCAATTACCCTCCAAGCACATCATGTGTCTGGAACATTGAGGTAAATCCACAAGATTCTTTTTTATTTTCATTTAAATTAAAAATGAGAAATTATGAATAAAAAAATGAATAAGGGGTTGCTATCATTTTCCCTTCATAGAACGTATCATCAACTTAAACTCAATTTTATATTCCCAAATCTCAGCAGGTGCTTTATAATGTAAGGCTGTTCTTGAGTTATCACATTCACAAACTTGTGTCTACACTGCCCTTCCAGTAGTGGGATGACAATCAGCGCCCCCCGTCAGCCTTTTACCAAATAAAAACAAACAATTGACACGTTAGAATGATTTTAGTTTAGTAAACACTCAAAACCTAAAACAGGCAGCTGCTGGGGTTTGGAAGAGAATTAATTAAATGTTTAAAATATAATCAGATTTTTTGGAGCATCCTTTAGGATCTGCTGTTTTTAGACTTTAGACCTGCTAGCTGCAAAAAATTATGTGCTGTTCCACATGATTATTAACAGAAAAAAAGGAAACATATTACGGATACAGAAATCATTTTCTATAAAAGATCATTGTAAAAAGTACAGCCTTACCTAATGTCCACCTACTGTTACTCATTTTATATTAAGGTTCAAAAATCTAGTTGGTATTGGTATGGCGAGTAGCCTTCAGTCATAGTAATAAATCACACAGCAATAGTACATTCATGTAGTTTTAAAAACCATGACAATATATTTAGTAATCCATAGTATTTAAAATACATTTTGGAGCATGTATTCTGTAATCTGTAGTGGATTACATTTTAAACGTAACCTTCCCATCATTGCATATAAACACACATTTTCACAACATTTTCTCAGTTAATAATTACATTTAAGTTGTATTTTGTTTTTCAGGTTGGAAAGGAAAAATTTGTGAAGGTTGACTTCAAAAAGTTCTTTATGGGAAATCAAAGTGAGCATTGCTCCCATGACTATGTTGACATCAACGGTAAAAGGTAAGTACACATCAGTTTCTGTCTCCTTTTACTTACTTTGTCCATCATCCGTGCCTGTGGAAGGCTGCAGAGTTCCGAGTCAGCAAGTCCCAAATAAAGACTGCAAAGTCAACATGTCAGAAGAGTTTTATGACTTGATCACGGAAATTGTGGACATTGCTGTAAATTTTTTAAATTTTTAAATTCTTAGTTATTCCTCCCTTGTCACTAGAATGTGTTGCAAAAAGAACACTATTTTAGGGCTTGTGTGTGTATTTATGTCTGTGTAGATAGACAGACAGACAGACACGCACACACACTGAGCTATCTCTTTCTGTTGTAGGCTGTGTGGCAATGACTTAAACAGCACACTGGTCACCATCAAAAGCAACAAGGTGACCATTAAGTTTACCTCGGACTCCTCCTATGTTGACCAAGGTTTCGCTGCCGAGTATGAGGCCTTCAACCCAACTGATCGTAAAGAGGACTTTTTAAAACATTTTAATAAAAAGATTGCAGCATTTTCCAAACCAGGCAAATAGATGAAGGGATTTTTTGATTTATCAGCTTGTCCGGGGAGGTTCCAGTGCAACAACACCCTGTGTATCAGCAAGACTTCTCAATGTGATGGCAGGAACGACTGTGGAGATAACAGTGATGAGCTTAACTGCAGTGAGTCCAAACCATCAAACATCTCTTTGTATGAAGTCTAAAAAGAGTTAAAGAAGGTTTAGCAAAAAATTTGGATTAAATCTCAACTGGAAACTGGAAATCACACTTAGTCTGCATTAGCACCTTATTTTCTAATCCCCCCCATTGTTGGGTTTCCTTTGTTTCTCTGCTTAGCATGTGACGCATCTCAGATACAATGCAAAAATGGTCACTGTAAACCCAAATCTTGGCTGTGTGATGGGATTGATGACTGTGGAGACAACACAGATGAAGAAAACTGCAGTAAGTAAAGCAGAATTTTAATTTGTACCTATTCTCCATTTCATTTCTACTTGTTTTTATTTTTGGCTGCTCCCTTTACTTTAGGGAACACCACAGCAGATCATCTATCTTAATCTTGTGTGCGTGTGTATTTATTTAAAGATTGTAGCATTTTCTGAACTGGTAAACTAACAGGTTGTGAATGAGGACCCCAAATGCAGACTCTCAAGCAGGGATTAAATTAAGGCAACCCAAATCCAAAAGGTAACAAAGGAAAATATTGAGAACATTGGGAAACACCAGGGAACCCAGCTGAAACTAATCAGGGAAACAAGACTGAGGAAAATAAAACAGAACACTAAACACATAGGACACAGGTTAACAAAATAAAGAAGGTAAAAATTAAACAGGGGAACATTACAGAAAGAAGACTTCACAATATATGGGTCATACTGGAGAAGGAGTGTTACTAAAAGACAGAATGTCAAAAACACAACTGAAACCAAAGGAGAAAACTCAATACCAACTAAGAAAAAAAAACTAAAGATAAAGTACTAAAACTAAAGATAACCCTCATAAATGAATGAGAATGCAGAAGTCTAAAATTCTAGGTCAATGATCCAGGTACCATGACATAAGTAGATGATGTTGTTCTTATCTTATCAGCTTGTCCAGGGAGGTTCCAGTGCAACAACACTCTTTGCATCAACAAGATTTCTCATTGTGATGGCTGGAACGACTGTGGAGATAACAGCGATGAGATCAACTGCAGTGAGTCCAAACCACCAAACATAGATTTTCTTTGTGTCTTCTCTTGGAGTGTAAAACATCTTGGATACTTTAAAAACAAAAAAAACCAGATCACATGCAGTAAACCAAAATTTGTAATAGGTCGGAGAGCTGTGGAGACAGCACAAACGAGTTGAGTTGAGGCCAGTAGAAATTGAAATTGTACTTACCTGAGCACTCAAAGCACTATATACAACATACCTGATTCACCTATTCACACCTATTCATACAATTACTTTTTTCTATGCTTAAGTGCTTTTATATCTAACATTAACCTTGGATTTGCACTACAACAGTTTTATAGAAAAGCAATTTCAGGTTAGTATCTTGGACAAGGATACTTGGCGTGCAGCCAGGGATTGAACTACTAAATTTTGCAGTTCGTAGATGTAGTGGTCTACCACCTGAGCTACAGCCGCCCCAAACCCTGAGATCAGCTGGAGCTTCCTACCCAGTTTGGGGGTCACTGCCCCAGGTGGTCCGATTACCATAGGGACCACAGGTCACTATGGCCTTCTTCCTCTACATGTCCACCACTACTAGCACTGGTTGTTTAGCCATCAACAGTTTGACCCTCTGTACCTGGAAGTCCCACAGGATCTTAGCCTGGTCATTCTTCAGTGCTCTAGCATATCCCATTTTTATTTTGGGACTACCAGGTAATACTCGGCACAGATGTTCCTGTATACTATGCCAGCCACAAGGTTATAGTATTCCATGAATGCCCTGTCTGCTAGCACCTTGCACCCTGCTAATATGTGCTGGATTGTCACAGGGGCGTCTTTGCACAGCCTACACTTAGGGTCTTCCCTGGTGTGGAAGACCCCAGCCTCTCTAAAGCTCATTCCTGTTCTGCCATGATCAGTGTCTCTGTGCTGTCTTTTGGTCCAGCCATTGGTAGGATTTCTCAGCCAACTCTTGTATCTGCTGTTGCTACATGCCATGCAGGGTTCTGTCCTTCCTCTTCTTTCTTGGGTTTTTGCTGCCTGTGTTATTCATTAAGCACAGCAGTTGTGGCCATCCATTTGTGACTCATTAAGTCATAAGCTTTCTTGTAGTCAATCCAGGCAGCGCACAGATTGAAAGGTAATGAATGTGCTATTTGCAGATCGTATTTTTCCCCTCTCGTGTTGTGTTTCTGCCAATTTCTTTCTCTGGCCTTTTTTGGGGCTTGGTACCCAATCTCAGAGTGTGGGGATGATGAAATCTCCCCCTGGCCTGATGTCCTGGCTCCAACTTGCTGTTGTACCTCATCAATTTCTACTTGCAATAGCAGTTGCTTCTTACAGATGTTGGAACATTGAGCAACTAGTTGTTTGAATGTAAGTGTAAATGGTGGCGTTAAAGAATTTATAGGTCCCAAGTCCTCATATAATCTCTTTCATAGGGGTTACTGGTGTAGTAGCATTCCAATAGTACCCTTTTCTCATACTTTGACCACTTATGCCATAACCTGGTTCCAGTAGCTCACTTCTCATCAATATGTCCTGTTTGCCTCAATACCTGTTGTGGATCTTGTTGATACAGGCAATGTCTGAGCAGCCATTGCTTCATTTATATATTTCTTGCTCATATACTGAAGTAGGCTTTGGATAGCTTTGGTGTTCCTAGCCAGGGGCCCTTAGTGGAATTTAAACTCCTGACCTACTGTTCTGAAGACAGTGTTACCACAGTACTGCACAAGTTTTTGACCTATGTTTATTCGGAATTCCTCATTCATGGGAAATGCAGTCCCTATCACAATTAGGGATTCATTGGGTACCCATTCCTCTTGATAAATCAGAATCAGAATCAGAAAGGGTTTTATTGCCAAGTGTTGAGCAGGTTTACAACATTAGGAAATTGCTGTGGTACTCAGTGCAAACATACAAGGGTAGACACACACTGATCCACATGTGTGGGGCATGTATATATCTAACTAGACCCATATGCAGTGTTAGCTGTTAAAAGTTAAAACCGGTATATTTATCAAACTGTCAAAAATGAAGGCAATTGCTGTGCATGAATCAAAAACAAGATGTTAGACGTACTGCTGGCAGTCCGTGGGCACACACACTACCAGCAAGATTGAGTCAGTTTAGTTCATTTTTATTTGTATAGCTTCAAATCACATCAACAGTTGCTTTAAGATTGCAGGAATCTAAATGCTGAGAAGTCTGCACATAAACAGGTTAAAATCCAAACGGAGATTGACGGTGATGAGAACAGGACAGATGTCAGACACGTTTCCTGGCTGATGCAATAGTCTGATAAGGCCTGAGAGTTTTCTTTCATTTTCTGAACTAGGTAAATAGATGATGGGATTTTTTTCTATCTTGTCAGCTTGTCCAGGAAAGTTCAAGTGCAACAACAACCTGTGCATCAAGAAGACTCTGAAGTGTAATGGCTTGAATGACTGTGGAGACAACAGTGATGAGCTCAACTGCAGTGAGTCCAAACCATCAAACATCTCTTTATGTAAAGTCTAAAAAGAGTTAAAGGTTTAGCAAAAAATATGGATTAAATTTCAACTTGAATTGGTCTCAGAAGACCTGAAAGCAACATAAAGCCTGTTTAAAAGAAGAATAAGTAAATATTCTGAAAAAGTCCCAGACACACAGTACAAAAGGCCAACTGATAATTCACTTTAGAAGCATTAACTACTTCTTTCCGGGACACCTAGGACTTTTCAGTTAGTGGCAGTGAGTTTAATTATAGCTCCTATTTGCTCCTATAAAAGTCCAGTAACAAAAACATGAAATGCAAAGACTGGGATACTAACAGAAGATATATTAACGGAAACAAAGAACAGCTCAAGATATTAAGGAGTGTGATAAGTGTAAACGAATTAAGAACCAAGTAGAATTCAAGGTCCTCAAACTGAAAACACGGGTTCTTGAATCCCACAGCTAAAATAAGAAGCAGAGCTAAAATAATGTCTTTGGAGATGCTGAAAATTACGAATGGCTTTAATGAAAATATTTTTAACATGTTAGATTAGAGTTTTCTTAGAGATTGGTATCATGCGTGTCTCCTGTCATTTAGCTTCAGTGGCGTGCTCAGCGTTCACCTTCCACTGCAGGAACGGACTCTGCATCAGTAAACTGAACCCAGAGTGTGATGGAGAGCAGGACTGTGAGGATGGCTCTGACGAGGCTGACTGTGGTACGTTTACCACACGCTCGCCCACAGATGGTTGCAGTGTGACTGTTCTAGTTGCTTGTATATAAAGATCTGTGTTTGCTTTCAGATTGTGGGACGAGTTTGTACAGTAGCACTCGTATTGTGGGAGGTAAGGCAGCTTATGTGGGTGAGTGGCCCTGGCAGGTGAGCCTCCACTTCAAGGGGCTAGGACACATATGTGGAGCCTCTCTTCTGAGTGACCGCTGGCTGCTGACTGCTGCCCACTGCGTTCAAGACACTACAGATTACAAGTAGGTGCTTCGTACCAAGTAGGATCCATAATCAGACATCTAACATTTAAAAACATTGCCTGAATCTCCCGTTCAGTCATCTACTCTGGAATTTCTAGACTGCTTTCAGTACAATTGCTAATTTTACATCTCTACCAGGAATTCCTGTTTTCACCCTTTGGTTGTGTCCTCTGTAATTCCATCTCAGAACCCAGAGCACCCAATATGCCTCAGTGTGGTTTCTTTTTTCTCACAAAAATGAAAATGCTTTTTAAGGATTGTCATTTTGACAAACTGAAAGAGATTCTGAGGATGACCTTGAATAAGAGATCAGCCAAATTTAAATCAGGTAAGGTTTTGGTCTGTGGTCTGAGGTGGGTCACAGATCCTTTGATAACAATTCATGTAAGCCAAACTGTGAGAAACACTGTAAATACGATCTTGAGAAGTGCTTTCACTGTCAAAAAGGAACAGACTGTATCAAATGATATGTGGAGGTTATGTAACTCTATCCTAAGCACTCATTCTGTATTGGAAGTATGTTTCGATACTTGCTCTAAATGGCAATACCTTGGCTTCGGTAACACTGTGAGGAATCTTGGAATTTTTCACCACCATATTCTTAAATGTGCACGTTAAACAAATATATAGGACTGCTTGTGCAGTAATTCTACAATTAGAATTATCCTATCTCAGAGTGATGCTGACAAACTAGTTCATGCATTTATTATTTCTAGGTTGTGCTACTGTAATACATTATTATTTTGCTAGACAGCATCTCTTTCTCATACTGGTTTCTATTTTTTCAGCTTTTATTTCAATAAAATTTATTTAGTGTGAAAACAGAACAACAGTTTTCTCAAGGTGCTTGTCTTGAATAATCAGGTATCTTAGTCTTGAACTCCTGGCTTACTCTTGTTCCCAGGATATTAAAAGTAGAATGGGAGGCAGAGCCTTTTAGGCCCCTCTTATGTGGGAACCAACTCCCAATTTGGATTCAGGAGACAGACATCCCATCTCTACTTTAAGGTTGAAAAGTTATAGTTGGATCAGATGACCCTAAATTCTTCCTCAGTTATACTGCAGTAGGTCTATTAGCATACTTTAATGTTTTATTAAGTCAATGCCTTTAAATAGAAGTAGAAATACATTTCCATTTATTAATTTAAATTATTAGCAATTGATCCAATTCAGCATTTTATTTTAAATTTAATTCCAGTTTTGAATTTAAAGAAGTTATTTACAGCCCTGCTTATTTTATTGATGCAGGCTCTCTCGCGCTGACCAATGGGAAGCCTTTTTAGGCCTTCATGTGCAGAACCAGACCAGTGAGTGGACAGTAAAGAGGGGTGTGAAGAAGATTATTGCTCACTGGTACTACAACAGGTACACTGAAGACAATGACATTGCTCTGATGGAGCTGGACAGCAGAGTCAGCCTAACCCAGTACATCAGACCCATCTGCCTGCCTTCCTCCACCTACTACTTCCCATCAGGCCAAGAGGCTTGGATCACCGGCTGGGGGACTACCATGGAGGGAGGTGAGATGATAATAAAGAAGTGCTGGAACACTGCCCCTCAGTGATGAGGATGTTTTTGAGTTTGAATAAAATAATGAGAAGGACAACATTTGAGCAGTTAGTATGAGCAGATCTGTCCAGGTAGTTTGTATCACTTCTACCTCTTCTTAAAGTCAAAGAGTTTTTTTTTTACTGATGGCATGTAGTTGGCTTTAATGTCAGTTGTAAGGTCTTGGGGTTGTTACAGCTTCATCTTGATCACAAACTACACCACCGTCGAACTAAACATAACATAACATTCAATGAAATAATGCGACGGGTGACATAGAGACATAAAATGATCTATATAACATACAAAACATACCTCGTTGGCTGACCCGTGCTCTGAGGCGGAAATTAGTGCTTTATAGATACTTTTAAATGCTCATACATCAGCATGGGTGTGCATCTTCCTCAGGTGCACCAGTGGAACCAACATGCAGTACAATAGTTCCTACCTGAGGATTTCCACAATAAATGCTCTAATGACATATAAAATATGAATAGTGCAAAACAAAATACATTAACTGAAAGTAAGGCAGTAAAAGTTTGGTTTAATTAAAAAAGAATATTTTTTTTGTTATCCATCCAAAAGCTCTACATGATAGTATCTTGTTGTCTCTCAGGTGTCGCGGCGAGCATCCTCCAGATGGCAGAAATTCTGATCTTCGGCAGTCGGTTGTGTAATGTCCTCCTGTATTACAGGGTCACAGATAACATGTTGTGTGCCGGATTCCTTTCAGGAGGCGTGGACGCCTGTCAGGTACAAACCATTCACACATGCTTGCAATCTCGTTGTTAGCGCCTTTTTTATTAGCGCCTGCTCGGATCGACTGGTTTTTCCTTATGATCAGTTTTGCCAGATGTACGATAATTATCTTATTTGTAAGATCATTTTGGGTTGTGTACGATGTACGATCAATAATTAAAATTAAAAAAATTTAAAAATCCCCAAATGTACGATAATTTCACATTGCCTCTAGTAACACTGTCTTTTTCAGTGGCTTTCCCATTCCAATTAGCCTACATCATTTCAAACTGTCCTTAAATCAGATTTCACCTTAGTGCTTAAAGATTCTTGCTATTGTGTCTATTACATAAACTGACTCTGGATCTGTACAATTGTGCAAATGCGCATGCGTGGAGGTCGGAGTGGTGCCGACACGCTCACACTACATTATATTTCTGGTTTTAAAGATGCTTATTTAAACAGGGCAATCTAAAACACCTTCTGTGTTATATTAGTGCGAAGTCATCTATAGAACGTTATTATCAAATTTATAATGTACGATCATTTGTACTGAAAAATGATCATTTAGGCTTCTCTGTACGATATTGTGGGAATTTGGATCTGCAACACTCCTTACGATCGAGTACGGTCGTCGTTATAGCAATGCCATGCGATAGGAACGCCACAACAAAGATGAACGTCAAAGCAATGGTATACCTGCTGCTCGGTCTTTGGCTTGTCGCCACACTCGTGGACCACGGCGTTGTTTATTTGTAGCCATTTCCGTTGTTGCCAGTGTTTTGCCAAAAAGTGATTTTGGATATTTTTCTGGGGGGTTTTTCGGGGTTTTTTTACGTTTAATATCTTTACTTATATCAGTAACGAGACTGTAGTGAAAAGGGTTTGATGGGTTTATATATAAAATAAAGAACCTATCTGTTTTTGAAATATCTTTATGACTCTTTGTATTTGTATCCATAGTCGCATCAATCCAGTCTCTTGTAAAACACATTTTTAATGTCAATGATACTTTTACCCAGATAAATAAAGTATATATAAAATTCAGTCCGCCAAAAAACGATTGCAGCAGCTACTTTGTGATGCACCTTAAGTTCCTGCAAATAACACAAATCACTTTTTGTCACAAACCTGCACAAATGTGTCAAATGATTCAGTGATTCAATCATTATTTATTTTTTTTAAACCCACGTGCCACTGACGGTGCTTACCTTTCATTTACTGCAATCACAGTAAATGCTGAGCCAAAATGGCGCCCGCACGAACAAGAAACTTGAACAACGGTGTCGACATTTTGAGCTATGAACACACTTATTTCCAAAATTAGTGGTACGATTATTCGGATCAGGAAATCGAGCCTGGTTCAAGAAAATAACTGCCACCAATTCTAGCAAAATTTAGTGTGTAAGGGTCTTCAGAGAATCACATGGTTTGTATTTTGATGCTTGTTGAGATATTTCACAGTATATTACCTGAGCTGAATGTCAAGTTCTGCTGTGACTCTCCTTTCCACCCCTCAGGGTGACTCCGGCGGGCCGCTGTCTGTCGCCAACTCCCATGGGCGGTTTTTCCTGGCAGGCGTGACGAGCTGGGGCAAAGGCTGTGCTCTGAGCTACAGACCTGGTGTCTACACCCGAGTTACCAAATACCGCAGCTGGATAAAACAGAAGAGTGGAGTGTAAGAGCAGGAAGGTGAACAGTTCTCTGGATCATGGACACTTTTCTGCTGGAAATCGAGTCAGATGTTGAAATTCTGAATCACGGCTTTGTTTATTAGAATAATGTACCAAGAATAAGGATGTGAATTAAATCATGTTTGTATGAAAAGTGTTAAGGAGCAATCACAAAGATGTAAAACGGAGCTCAAAAAATAAGTTGGGGTGGGAATAAAATCAGCTTTTCAATTATCCATTGATACTAAACCATATTATTATAAAACCCCAGGATGAAAAGTTTTATTCTGCCATTTACTACAAAGTTTACTATGTAAATATTCTGCATTTACATTGGTTAGGAAGTGTAACCTAACCCTGATCCAAGTTTAGCCAAGGATTAAATAAACTGATCCGATAAACGTTTTGTAATTGACAACAAACAATACTGACATCAACTTGTCAACCCACGTCATGCATGGATGCTCGCTTCCTCCTCTGGTCCCAGCAGCTACTGAAACAGAGAAGCCATGATTAGATCACGCTAGTTGACAAACAGACACCACACCCTGAACCTGCTGCTCCACGTTGCTGCGTGTTTTGGCGTACACTGCTCTGTAGCGGGGGGAGGAGCTGGAGCAGGTTGTGGCTGGGGTGCGATTGCTCTGCAGTGATATTTCCTGCTTGTTTCCTGATACTGGATTTGTAAAAATCCTGAATCAAGAGCGAGTCAGCACCAATAACATTTTCTTTGGACCTCTCTTTGCTTTGTGGTCTTTTCTTGTCCTGTTTGGTGACTGATCCAAAGTATCCAGCGATAGATGAGCGGAGAACAGACTAGACTACAGCATAAAAACTCCTGAGACAGGTTGAATTTCTTGAGCTGGCACAGGAAGGCCTTTGTAAATATGGCGCCTGTGTTGGCGACCACTTCAGAGATTCTGGATCTCAGAAATCTGAACGTTTACCACACACATTTTAAGGTGCAGAATTGTATTTTTTCTGTTTTTTTTGTGAAACAACAGCAACAAAGTTATAGCTTACTTACAAAATGTATTGCACTTAGTTTTTGTTTCTTTGCATGACATTTTGTTTCTCACATTGTACGTCTGTGTTTTTCTCTCCTGAATTCAAAATGTTGTTTGATGTGATCATTGTACTTTTGTTAAAATATGTTTAAAGACATTTATTCTCTTGTTACTAAGAACTTTCCTGTTCACATGGTTGAATCATGCTGTTGTCATTTGGTTGGTTTGTCATTTAACATGATTTTAATTATTTGTGACTATTTAAAGATTTCATCCTTTGGTTATTGAGTAATTATTGCTCCACTCTTGCCAACTAAGCTGATTAGTGGTTGATTGAATATTTTAAATAACCAACAACAAACTCGCAGACGATGTCGTGTGAATGCCTTTGAAACATGTAATCTTAACCAATCATAATGTGTTTAAACAGTTTCAATAAAATCTTTATCAATATCCAGTCAAACTATTTTCTGAGTTCCCCTCAGCGGGCTGCTCCACATGTCTGACTTGTCCATAATGTTCATTATCAACATGTATTTACTAGGTGTGGGACTCGATAAATTAATCTAATTAATTTGAGGCTTTGTAATTAATTATTCTCAATTAATTCCACAAGAAAATTTGCCCCAAAGTGCAAATGTTTTTTTTTAATTTAAAAACGTTTTAGCAGGTGACAAAATCAAATAATAGACAAGGACATGAATATTGTAAACTCAAGCTCTTTTAATTTATGGGAAAAAATGATTTAAACTACATTTCAATTTAAAAAAGAGAAACAAAAATAATATATGTGGCTAAAATTGGGCAGACTTAAAAACAAAGTGTTATTTTACGTACTTGTCTTTAGATAATAATGATAAAAATGTCAACATAAAGTCCAGTTTTTCTTCTTAAAAAATGAGGAAGGAACATAAAAGGTTATTTGAGCAGCTTCAAACTCTGAGTGACCTTAGCCAACATTATTTTGTACATTAGGCTAAAACAGTGTGATCATCCAACATTTTAGTGCAAAAAATAACAACCCATTGGACTCACACTCATACCTCCATGCTTGTTTACTGTCCATGTCTTTTAGCCAGTTACTTAGACAAACTAGTCTGTTCACATGTTCAGAGCAGCTCTGTTTGTTACTATGTGACCTGCAGGTGGGAACAGTCTCACGTTCAGGACTAATCAAATACTTGGAGGCCAGCACAGACAGCTGTGGGTGGGTCCCTGCTCGACTGGACCACCACTGCAGCGGGCAGTCTGTCTCACAGATGGTGGATTCTGCTCCGTACAAACTCGGGGCCCTGGTACACACAGCTTCATCATCTGAATCAGAGTCTAAAGGCACTTTGGCTCTTTGTCTTTGCTGGCTCCTTTGTGGTGGCATCTTCACACTGTTCCTGCAGCAGGGCCTCAAGGCTGCTCCAAACCTCTTCTTGCTCTCCCCTTACAACACACTTTAAATCCCTAAAGCAGCTATCTGGAGCTACTGATGGTTGAACATAGCTACACGCTGGGATAGGTCCTTTGTGAAGACAGTCTTAAATGTCACCATGTAATCTGGGTCATCATCGGAGACCTCCATGGTGTGATGCAGGTGGGAGAAAGCAGGTAAAACCAATGAACATGAGACACATGTCTCACCTCCAAGAAGCTCAGTCACAAACCTGTAGTAGACAGTTCAAGGAAGTCATTATTAATCTACACAATAACTGCATTACCTGCATGGCTCAACGACAGTGGCCAGCTTTTGGAGTTTTACACCTCTGATGGAGTAAAAATGACTAGCTGTGCTTTTGTTTGTCTAAACCATCAAAAACAGCCTCTTGATTATTTAGTAGATATGAAACCATATCCAGTGTTGAAGTCCACCGTGTGGAAACATCCTGTATGAGTGGGTCTCTGTTGCCCCAGTCTTGTTTGCTCCTAGTGTAGCTCCTCCATGTTAGCAGGGCTGTCTGTAATGCATCTAATTTGCTTGTTTTTCAGTGTCATAAAGCTGTTGAATTTTTCTTGTGTTATGATCCAACATAATGTAGGTCATATATGTGTGTTTGTTTATGTGTGACTCCTCCCACCAGAGGATGACTGTGGTTTTTTTCTCTTCTCTCTCTCAGGTGTGGACACCTGAGTGGGTCTTACTGGAGAACATTGCCTGCTGAGAATGCATTCCTGTTCTGGGATTGGATAATTGGTTGATCACCCCAGTACTTCACCACCAGATGAAAAGGTTAACATGTTGGCAAAAGTGTTTGTTAAAATCCATAGCTCAGGCCATGTTAGTGAGGAAGGGTGTGGGGGAAAAGAAAGGACAATTATAGAGAATAGAGATTCATTGGATAAGTTGGAGGATACGGATGATCTGGTGAATGTGCCTTTTACTAAGTCAGAGTTACATTGAGTGCTCCGGAAATGTGTTATCAGAGCCAGGGAAAGATCAGGTGTGCTATATTATGATAGACTATCTTAGTGAGTCAGCAAAAGAGAAGTTAGTGGAGTCGTATAATAGGGTTTGGGAAGATGGGAAGTTGCCACAAAGTTGGCAAGAGGCTGTGGTGGTGCCCATACGTAAGCCAGGGACGGATGGTACCAAGCCAGGTAATTATAGCCCGATAGCTTTAACATCACATATTTGTAAAGTTATGGAGAGAATGATAAATGAGAGATTAATGTATTATGTAGAAAGTAGAGGGTTTATATCTAAGTATCAAAGTGGATTTAGTAGATGGAGAAGTACTATGGATCCAGTATTGTGCTTGGAGCATGAAATTAGGAGGGCTCAAATAAATAAAGAGTGCGTGGTGGCAGTGTTTTTCGATATAGAGAAAGCTTATGACATGATGTGGAGAGAAGGTTTGTTGATTAAAATCCGTAAATTGGGTATTAAAGGGCGGATGTATAGGTGGATTTTGGATTTTTTAAAGGGTAGGCAAATACATTTGAGAATTGGAAAGAATTATTCAGAGAGGTTGTCGGTAGAGAACGGGACTCCTCAGGGGAGCATAGTGAGTCCTTTGTTATTTTCTCTAATGATTAATGACGTGTTTAATGACATAGAGGGTGGGATGTTCACTTTGTGCTGATGATGGAGCCTTATGGAGGAGAGAGGAATGTAGGTTTTATTGTAAAGAAGATGCAGGAAGCAGTTGGTAAAGTTGAAGAGTGGTCGTATAGGTGGGGATTCAAATTTTCAGTTGATAAGACTAAGACAATGTTTTTTACAAAGAAAAGGGTTAGTGAGGAAGTTAAGCTGAAGCTATATGGCGTAGAATTAGAAAGAGTGAGGAAGTTTAAGTTTCTAGGTTTGTGGTTTGATGAGAGGATAACGGGGTGCACACGTTCAGGAATTGGTGGGTAAGTGTAAAAAAGTTTTGAATATTTTGAGGTGTTTGGCTGGGAAGGATTGGGGAGTGGATAGGGAATCCTCAAGGGCCATATACACTGGATTGGTGAGGCCAATGTTAGATTATGGTTGTTTGGCGAATAATCCGGCAGCAAACACTACTCTTGGGAAGTTTTTATTCAGTATCAGGTGTTTAGACTTTGTACAGGGGCATTTAAGACAACTCCTACTGTAGCCTTGCAGGTGGAGATGGGGGGGGAATGCCACTAGGGTTGAGGAGGGAACAGCTTAGATTGACTTATTTGGCCAACTTACAGGGTCAGGATCATCTTACACTACAAGTGGACAGGCAGAAGTTAAGAGTATTATTAAGCTAGAAATGAGGGGTAGATGACAGAAACAGTGGGAAGAAGAAAGGTGGTTATATATAATTCAAAGGGGGGTGGGAGTAAGAAGAGCCACAGGAAGGAGTAGGCGAGAGGAGGTGGTGGATTTGATAGATTTGGACACTACACTATGCTTGATAGGAAAGCGATTGAGTGATTCCACACTCCATACCAGGTGGCAGTAATGCACCATGCAGTTGTTTGCTAACCGCTAATACTTACAAGAAGAAGAAGCTTGC
>VUQR01027297.1:16791-28032 GCA_015108515.1 Hemichromis elongatus | reverse complement strand
GCTTTCTCTTCAAGCTCCACTGGACAAAAGCACTTTATGTGCTAATAAAATTAGCTTGTATGTAGATTTCAGTTTCTGTCCCCCCCTTTTTTTTTTTTTTTTTTTTTTTTTTTTTTTTTTTTTGTCTGTGTGTATTTCAATGACATAAACAGTATCTAGCCTGCCATTCCCTCAGCAACCATCTATCTGCCTCCCATAAATCTGAATGACATTAACATTTGAAAAACCCCAACTCCTGCCTATGTGCGGATGGGCTTCTCAGACAGACAGGCCTTCCGTTTTATTTATCCGCAAGGCGGGCAGTGAAGACAGACAGTGCCACAGACGGGCATAAATCTGCGCAGGTTAGAGCCGGTGAACCGCCGCGGCCGGTAGGTTAAGTGAATATCACCCTGTGCCTCCTGCAAGAAGCTTGCACTCCTATTTCCCTCTCCCATTAAATATGTGTTCAATTTTTTTGCCTTATTTGGATGGAAAGTCATTTTACCCTCTTTTATAGAAGGTCATAAAATATATAGTGTGGGGTTTTTTTTTAGCACTCTGCATAACATTTACATTTTCTATTGTATAAATGTGATCGGCACGACACGGGGCTGAATAAAACATTCACAGCAAAAGCCATTTCTTTCTCTGACATTTGGTCCCGTATCTATCATCAGTTTTCTATATGCAGTCAGGAGAACAAACGCTGGTCAAATGTTTAAATGTGGCCTCTCCACATAAAATTTAAACCCTGCTTTCACATTAACACCCCCCGGCTAGTAGATGGAAATGCTTTTTTTTTCTTTCTTTCTTTTTTTTTTTGCGCAGATAAGAGAAAAGTCAAATGGAAATGACTTGCAGGGCTGTTGTGGCAGTGGGGGGACGTGCTGATGGTCCTGGGAAATTGAAGCATGTCAGTAAAATTAGAAAAAAGCCAGCCCTGCCTCAACTGGCAGGCATGTAAATGTGGTGGAGCCTCTCAGACGGGCCCATTATGGATAGTCCCACGCAGCCTTTTCTCATCAAAAATCCCATCAGTATATTAAAAGGTATAACCTTGGCACTGACAAATTAATGCTTTATTATTATACATTTTTATTCTTGAATGCTTTAAATTGCTGTTGAACTCAGTGGTGGACAGCAGTTGCAAAATGATCATTTCCCTTCATTTTGCTTTGCTCTATCTTACGTTTAATGATTTTTACCTCTGTGGTCACTGAGGTGAAGTGGGGACTGATTCAAAGATTCAGAGAAGGCTGCAAACATGGAGGTCAGCCATAATATTTCAAAGAAGGGCTTTATGGGATCAAATAATAAGCTGAGGAAAAGAGGTGGCAGCATTTAAATTATCATCAATTATTGAAAGTTTGTCTGTAGGCAGTTTAACTCCTGACCCACAACCCAGACTCTAGTCTAATAAAGACCAAAGAAAAAGTATATAGTGATTTATTGTTTCATCTTTTTAATGTTGCCTAAAGCTGAGACTTTAAATAGCCTTCAATTTGCTATTGAAATGTTCACTTTATTCTGAATACTCTCTTCTGCAGTTTTCTTGTGGGCCGTGCAGGTAACTTTTCTGAGTAGATTGCATGGTTTGCTACTGCAAGAGGTTTCCTTTCACAGACACATGATAACTCTGCACCAACGGTAATTAAATGAAACTATAGCTGCTATATCTGTGCATATGTGGTGCACATGTGGTGCAAAGCTGTGAATATCCTGTAGATGTGATGCATCATTAACTATAATGGAACTAGTTGGGTGCCTCCATTTTTCAGAAGTGGACAATAACTTACAGCTGACATGTTTACATTATTTGAAATGAAATTGATAGTAAGACAGAAAATGATTAATGCAGTTATGAGTTCAGACTGAGTTACCAATCAAAGCTACAGTCACACTCAACAGCACAAACCCTTTGCCCATAAAGCTCTCTGCTGCTGCGTCCTGGAAACGGGGGTTCACCTGGAGCAGAAACCTGCAGTAAGGATTGCAAATGAACAATGAACACTGAGCAAACAGTGTAAAAACTCTGCACGCCATTCATTGTACTTGAGCAGTTTTTGTAAACATACTGCCATTATGTGGAAGCTTGGATTCAACACCACAGATGGCAAAAGAATAAAGGAGCTTTCAGACACTGTATGGGCTTTCACTGTTTTCTGGTTGGGGGTAAAGTCTGTTTTTTAATGTTAGCATGGCTTGTTATCTGGGGACAAAAAATACATCACCTTTCAAACCACTGAGGACAGATTACAGTGTTTATAAAATATGACTTCACTATTGATTGATTTGTTAAGTAATGTTTTTCTTTGTTCTGTTTTGTTTTTCTAAAGCAGGATATGACAACCGAGGATTGACTCTGATTTACACTGACAATACTACATGACTACTGGGATAGTGACAATTCAGTCACAAAATAGCCACCTACTAAAGTATACCCTGCAGTGTTGAACATTTTAGCACTAAATAGTGTCATAATTTATCAAATTTACAGGATATTGTATTAAATAAGACTGATGATATGACTAAATAAGATTAAGACCAAATTACACAAGAACCCAAGTAAAAAAGCAGGTCTTAAGGAGAGATTAGTCTAAATGTGTTTTTACAAAAAGTCATCTGTAAAAACACGGTGGTGGTGCTGTCATGTTTTGGGACTGCATTTCACCCAGTGGTGTTTGGGATCTTGTTAAATCTGATAGAATTGTAAAAACAGAAAAGCACCATCAGGCTTTTGAATTGTACCAACTATGTTTTTGCCCTATCTACTGTATTCCCATTTTTCTTCGGGAAATTTCTGCAACTATTTCCAATTTCCCTGGCAAAAATATAAAAAATGAGAGGTTGCTGAAGACTTTTGCGCAGTACTATATGTTAGATATATGATACAAGAATATGGTTTGTACATTGTGTTAATTCCCATTCAGCCAAACCTGATTTTTTGAAGATGGGAGATTCCCCACGTAGCTCAGTTGGTGACAACTGAGCCTCCACCATGTAATGAAAAAGAGTATAATTCACAGTTGATGGCACTCAGACCTTGAGATTAGATTATTTCTCTATCTGATGCTTTATACCTCAGATACTGAAAATGTGACATCGGTTTGATGTGGAAATACATTTTAAACAAACAGATCATAGTAAAGGCTGTACACCATGATAGAAAAACACACAAAAAATGCAAGATCAACCAAAAAAGTATGTGTTTCAAGAAAATCAAGACAAGCTTTTTTCCTAGACTTCATTTATACTTCAGAGAACTGATAGTCCGTGAGTTAAACCCTGGTGATCAGGAAGCTGTTTTTACAACCAGTCAGACAAGTTTCAGGATTTTCCCAGTTTGCAAACTGTGCTGCCCCATTTCAGGTTGTGTGATGCACTCCCACAGGTACTCATTAGTATTGTTTACTTGTGTACCCAAAGGGGCCATGCTGTCTTCTAATCATAGATTTTACAACACCTTCTACACTCTGGCACCATTTCCCACACATCTGTGATCTTATGAAAAAAATATTCCAGGTCAACATTTCTACTGAACTATGTTTCAGTTGTGTGAACATGCATGTTAACTGATGCTCAAATACACGGAAAGAGTGAGGCATACAGGTATCCAGTTTACCCATAAAAGATAAAAGTGCATTCCTATCAGTACTTTCCTGTCTGTCACTGCCAAGATGATCAATTAGCTTCAGTATATGTGCTTGTTACAAACAGGTTCAAGGTACAGCTACCAAAGTATTGATTACTGCATATTTCAAGGAATAAAATCAACAACTTTCTTATTAGGCCATAGCGTAAAGCCCGACACCCTAAAGCAAACCTGCCAGTCCGTAGCTTTCTTCATGGCCAACCAAAGACACAGAGGGAGAACAGTAAATTTAGGAACCTGGATATATGCTTCTTAGTATTTCAAGGTTTAGGTTTTCATGTTATGAAATATTCCTGAGATGAGTGTTTGTCATATTGTGACTGTGTAACTAAAGGCTGTTTGGTAATCTGCCAGGTCTATGTGTTGTTCCCAAAAGATACTGAATGGCCTATTGAAGATATTTGGATTTGTCCTCCAGATAAAAAGGAATAGACATGATAATAGCGAAAGGTGATAAATGTTAAAACAAATACTTTGATCTAGCTTAATATGAATGCATTCTATGACTTACAAATCATTAATTAAGTCATTAGGTATGACTTACTGACTCTTACTGAATGTTCTTGAAAAACAAAAAACAAAAAAATCTGTTTAATAATTTAGAATTTAGCTTTTTTCCAGGCAACTCATCCCTGCCACCAAAATGCATTAATTTAGATTGTAAATATAAATGCTTTCAGTCAATACTTAGAAACCTATATTTAATAAAAGCTATTTCACTGACAACTCTTTATAAACAACGCATTTGCTACTACTTGGGATCCCCTTTCTAAAAATTGCATCATTATAAGGTTGTACTAATAATTTATTGCATTTACATCACACATTCTTGTTTTCTTCCCCACAAACATGTAATCCCTGCAGTTTAATGTCACCACATAATTAACTGATCATGATTAATCCATCTTCAATAAATCAATTGAGCATTACAACATATCAAATATTTGCACTCTATGCTCTATATACTTATATAATTTGTAAATTAGCTGGTAGTTTAGAACCATGGGCTTAAAATAATAAATGTAAGTTAATAAGCATTTTTGTTTAATAGAGTAATATATATTCCAAAGCAAAGTGTTGTTAACATACACAAAACAAAAATACTCTTCCTGGCTAATCATCGTTACTCATATCATTTGTTTCACAAGTAATGTCATTTCCGAAAGTAAGTGAATGCAGCAGGTAGAGCGGGACTGCGCGAGCACCCTCCTCCTTTCCTGCCCTCCCCCTCCACTTCTCCTGCCTCTTGCGTGTGCCCGCCGGTAAGGGCACGCGCACGGGAGGTGGCGGGGGGTTGTGCTCGCTCCTGCTCTCTCTGCTCTCTGACCCCAGTGGCAGCTCCGACTCACTGCACTCCGGCTCCCCCTCCGTCAGACCGAAGCTGCTCTCGCGCTCTCTCTCTCCCCCTCTTGTCTGTCAGTGTCTCTCGTGCTTCTCTCCGGCTTTTACCCCCTCCGCTCTCTTCTTGTCTGGTTTCTTTCCACAGGAGCAAACAGAGGTCCCGCCGGGTCGAAGGTTCTGCCCTATCTGCCTAGCCTGCTGCAACCCCCGGACGGTCGCGTCCGAACCTGCCCGCTCTACTGCTGCTGCTGCCGCATGGACCCGCGTCCCTCCGCCGCCGCCTCCGTCGCTGCGTAGAGGGCGACCCCGACCCGACACTCTTTTCTCCGGCCACAAAAAACACGCACAAAAAAACCCCACACGACGAAGGTAGAACAACCTTTCCGCTTTTCTTTGAGAACCGAAAAAGGAAGGGAATAAGGGGCAAAGAGAGGAGACTGGGAGGGAAAAAAGAAACCCCTGACACAAAGCTGTCGGTTATAAGGTGGCTTGTCATTTACGAGGAAGAGCCAGAGGTTAGCGCGACGGTGCTGTGACACTGACCACCTTTGGGTTCTTTTAGTATCTCAGAAGCAGAGTTCAGGATTGCACGGACCATTCTTTTTGTGTATGGTGCTGCAAGCGGCGATGTTAATAGCGAGCGGCGCATAGCACACATCGTTGTATGTGCGTGTTATCATAAAGGGTCAATTTATTCGCCTTCAACCCCTCCTCTGCTTACCGGAGTGATTTCTACTCGTGAAGTTAGCTATATGCTGGCGTACGAGCGCGCTGTATATCCGAGGACTGCACCGGCCATGTGTGCGCACGCCGCCGTTACAGAAAAGCAGCTCAATGCGAAGCTACAGCGTGCATAATAATAATTTAAAAAATCTATTGCCAGGGCAGGTTTAGCAGGCTAAGCTAGAGTGCTAGTTGCTACTACTGTAGCCATAAGGTAGAGACAGACAGACAGGCGAGCTTCAGCACCCCGACACACACACACAGAAACACACACAGAAAAAATAGAAGACTGTGGAGCATGCTGCACACAGTTTTTCGGCCTACATTTGCACAGAAAAGCTAATTTTCCGAGTAACTGCAGCGGTAGCACTACTAGGTTGAGATTTTGCACTGATTGCAGAGGAGGTGAAGTGCAGGACATCCGACAGGGCGGCTTTGTACTGAAGTGAAATAATTTAGTTTATTTCTTTTTTAGGCCCAGTAAGATCAATACACTTTTTTCATGTGTAACAAGGATTTTAATGGGACAGTTTTTTTCTCCACACTTTGAAATGTAAAGAGTTGATTGTGCAGTGGAGCTGCTTAGACTTTACTCATGCATTTTTAATTTTTTATGTTTTTTATTTATTTCATTTTTAAAGTCTAGTTTACCCACATTTTTCTTGGCTGACATATATCATTTTGACTTAAATTTATAGCGTGCATAATAGGAAGCAGGATGCACCCGACCCAGAAAACATAAATCAATGCTTTACTGAAAATAGGACATTTTTTTTTAAATAAAAGTTTAAATTGGGAGCTTGTTTATCCAGCAGTTGCTTTTTTTTAAATCTCACTTCTCCATCTAAGGATTTAACCATCATATGAACTCTGGAGCTTTGTTGATTTCCCTCCAAAAGATATGATAGACTTGTTAAATTGAGAGCATTTTTTTTCTCCGTCTTTCTTTTCTTTTCTTCTCTTCCTCATGGCTGCATCAGGAGGTCTGGTATAAAACGGCTGTCAAACCCCACAGTGGCCACTTTACTATCAGTTAGGGAGGTCAGACAGGAGGGAGGCTCAGGGTGCAAGGAGACTCACAGCGGATCCGGTGAGTGAGCTCTGGGGATGCATTTTAGCAGCATTTCCTTTTTTAAGTCTTTGTTGTAGAGTAGAGCAGAGATGCCATCGCATCTCATTAATTGCTAGTGAATCCTTTCAAAATTGGAGCATGGATATGCTTTTGTGCTTGGCTTACAGTCAGTGAGAAAGGAGACTTCTTTGATGCATGCATTGTTAAGAATTTCTCATTTTATGGAAGCAATTGCAGCAATTCCTCACCAGCAGAGATTCTGTCAGCAGCCTTTCTTTTTGTTTTTTGTTTTTTAATTTGCTTGTAGTCATTTTCATTTTTTCATTTTATTTATTTTTACATTTAAATATGTTTTCATTGAAGCTAATAGAATGCTATCCAGAGTGGAAGTTGTTGCTTAAAAAGTCAGGGAAGAGTTTTTTTTGTAAACTTTACTGTTAACATATTTCCTTTCTGCTTTTAAAGGTAGAGTACATCTGCCAATTGTGTTTAAGTTGCCTCATTGTATTTTTCTATTGAGGGTTTTTGAGGATGTGTTTGATGAGCTGTTTGAGGGTTTTTTTTCTAGCAAATTTCAGGCAGTTTCTGTTCTCTGAAGCCGAAAAAGACTGTGCACATGCCTTACAAGCATGCTTTGTGTTTAATGTTTGGATTTGAGCAGAGCTTAATTTTAACGTATATAAATCTAACCTGCAACATTTTTTTTTAATTTTCTTTTGCCCTTGCTTGTGAGTGTATTCAGAAGAATGTGCACACCTTGTTAAAGCAGCTGGTGTGTTTGTGTGTCTCCTGTCGGTGCAGAGTGCAGTGTGTCGTGGTCGAGTCAGTCGGCCGGGTTGCTGCTGCTGCTACTCCTACTCCTGCTGCTGCTGCTGCTGCTGCTGCTGCAGAGAGGCTTCCTGGGCTTCTGGAGAGCGGCTCTGAAGGATGACTGCCGCACGGCTCGCTGCTGAATCCCGGTGAACGAACGGCGTCTCATGTCCAAACTGTGGAAGGATGGCTCATGGCAAAGTGACCATCACGGTGGACGAGTACAGCTCCAACCCCACACAGGCCTTCACGCACTACAACATCAACCAGAGCCGCTTCCAGCCCCCTCACGTCCACATGTAAGTTTGCATGCACGCGGACAGACACACACACACACACACACACACATTTGTTATTAGCTGGCAAAGTTAAATCAGAAAGAAATATCTTCTCACTGTCCAAATTAATTTTATTTGTGATCTTTTTGTTCCAAACTGAGCCAGTCACGAGGAACATTTAAATGACACATTGCAGCAGGGTCATTTATAATCCTGCACGTTCTGTGACATTTTAAACGTATTTCAGAATCTTGCACACGCTGTAAAAACAATACAGGAAGCCAGCAGGTTTAATGCAGTCTCTGTTTGCACTCCTTACATCACTGCCCTTGATCACTGAATGTATGGTGGCCAACGGAGACAAACAGGTGTGCGATTTAACGCAGTACAAACCATTCTTTGTGAATAAAAGTTTTAGCAGAGGTGAAGCCCTGAACAAAAGTGCAGCATCTGCAGACTAACACTGATGCTGTGCATCACACATACTTGTGCTGCTTTTTCTAACTTGTAGTGTTGTTTTAATTATTTATTTATTTCTTAAAATCTTTCTTGCATGTGCTGTTGGTGCGTACTGCTAAGCGGCGTGTGCTGCGGTCTCGCTGTGAGACGGTTATCATTTGTGCCATGTTGTCATTGCGGTATGTGGACGCTTTGTCTGCATTAAGGCGCTCTCCTTAGTTATTTATCAGACCAGTTACTTAGTGTTGCTCTTGTCTGATGTGGTTATGCTGTTCCTCTCATTAGTGGGTCAGAGCGTTGTGACCCATCAACCCTCGACACACACACACACACACACACACACACACACACTTGACAATGCCGTGTGTTTTAGCTATGAACAGATATTAAAAGAGCTGCGGCTTACTTTGTGTCTTCTTCCAATTAGAGCAGTTGTGAGCTTTTTCCAAAAGGTTGGTGACTGCTGGTTTTGTGTATACTGTGTGCTCGTGACATTTATTCTCTGTGTATGTTGTGAAGTTAACCTGCAGCAGGGCCTGGAAGAGATTGAAGAGCCTGTTTGTAGTTTCCATCATCGCTGTAATGGAGTTGTTTGTCATTTCTTTTTTTTTCATTTATGTGTGCATTTATTTATGGGGAAAGCACAGTCCATCCATTTCTTTCTTTTTCTACATCCTGAGTGGAATACACAGGGATAAATACAATTTATGGCCAAAATAAACATTGTAGAGCAGTGCCGATGGTGACGCTGCTTTGAATTTTTGAAAGTCAAAACACACAAAATGTACAATAATGTGAGAAAATCCAGCCCACGCCAAAACACAGAGCGCTAACCAAAGCCTTCTAATCTTTGTTGTAGACAGCTTTCACAGTGAGGTCTGTACAAATGTGCCGTTCCCAAGTCCTCACATATAATTACATTGCTGGGGGTAAAATCACAGCAAAGCTCAAAGCTTTTTTTTCCCTCACAGTTTTCCTTGTTAGCACAGAAAATAGTAATCATAAAATTGTCAGTTTAGGAAATGTTGTGGTTAAAAAAAAAAACAGCAACATGTGATTGACTTATGAGAATCCTTTCATTGCAGCGCCTTCAAATACACATCTGTGAGTCACTTTAGAGATCACTGAAATGTTGTTCCAGAGAACGGCAGAGCCACGAGATTTGTGCGCACAAGTTCGATCTTGTTGTGCAGTTACAGCATTCTAAGATCACACTGAAATTAAAGGTGAAGCTGAAAAATCGGCAAACCAACTTATGAAGTGGAGTAAACACATCGCCTTTGCGTATGTGAAGCCAAGTAAGTGGCTGGGAGAAGTCTTTGCTTTTGGCTGCAGATGCAGATGTGGCAGGGTGTTTGCACCAGGCTGAACCAAGATGGCAGCTGTCAGGATTGTCGTGCAGAACTGGAGTTTTTATATATTTATTTATTTTTATGTGAAGTGTGAGAGGCCGAGATAATGCTGATATGTAAACAATCATAAAGGAGATGTTTTTAGTCAGTCCAAGATCTTCAACAAACAGCTGCACTGTTTCACTTTAGGGAGCAGCAACATCTGGCAGACAAGTTTTTTTCTTTCTTTTTCATTGTCATTTTAATATTGTTTGCCTGAAATACTGAGTCCCACAATCCTGTGTGTGTGTGTGTCTGTGTGTAATAATCACAGTCATGTAAGCAGGATTATTTTTGGGAGATGGAGTAGTGTAAACAGCTCAGTGGAGTTTTGCCTTCCTCTTGGCGTTGGCAGTGTTCTCACGATTGTGCCACCGTGTTGATTTGGGAGTCCTCGGCTGCGAGCGGGGCTGCCAAGTACAGCAAGTGCTGGTTCCTCCGAGTGTGGTGAAAATAGAGGTGACCTCACCTATCAGCTTGCGTTACGTCAGTCTGTATTAATGGATCACAAAGATTGCATTAAAAATCAGAACAAAAGCATCGTCATAAGTCCGGGTTAACACGTGTCGAGCAGCACAGGATTCACCAGAACAGAGTCTGGTTTGATGTTTGGAGAGGCTTCTGCAGTCTTTGAAAAGGCAAATAATAGAACATCCAAACAATATTTTTCTGTCTTTATAAAAAAACAAAAAACAAACACGACCTCTCCAAGGTAACATTTTTGCTGAAGTACCCAGGTTTATTTTTGGATTTATTATTTTTATGTTTCTTGGATTGACAGGGTTTGTTTTCGGTTCCCTGGGAAGTCTTACTATGGTTTCTCTTTGCCTTTTTGTTTGCAGTGCTGCAGCAGTTGTGCATAAGTTAAGTTGTGAAAGCTTTACGCAAAACATCTTTAGAAGAAAATGGAGAGGGGAGGTTAGGAAAAGGCTGGATCTGCCTGATGTTTACAAGGAAACTCTTGAAAACATTTTCTAAAAGTGGATTATCATCTTCATCCGTCATCTGGAGACTGTTTTAGTTTTAATCCAGACGATGACAAACGAGACCAGATGCGGCTCTAAGAAAGTCGTTATTAGGTGTATTTTTGTGAAAGAGGGTCTACAGCAGGAGTTTCAAGTTCTCTGGCAGCAACAGTGGCAGAGTGGTAAAGGTGTAATAATGCAGTAGTTGAAAACTTTGAGAAAGCAATCTCCGTATTTTGTCCTATAATCAGTGTATAATCATTTGTTTTATTTGTTTGGGGGGTTTTTCTTGCCCATTTTGTTACTTTTTTGGTTTTTTTTTTTTTTAAATCTCATTTTCAGCGTGATTCTTTTTTGGAGGTGAAGCCCCTGTAGAAGAGGATGTGTTAAAGCCGTGGGGCCTCTCAGCAGATATGTGTTTGGATAAATACATTAGGCTGTTTCCTGGCTTCCACAGAGCCTGCAGTGTTTTACACTGTCATTCTTAAACTCGGTCTGGGAACCCTGAGATTACACACACACACACACAATCCTCCGAGACCATCCCCCCCACCCCCCAACTCACCAG
>VUQR01027297.1:5359-16771 GCA_015108515.1 Hemichromis elongatus | reverse complement strand
ACAAGCTCTGTTCGAGGAAAGTAAAGGCTTGTTTAGATTTGGGAGATAATGATCCGACTTGCTCGTCGTTCTCTCACTGCATCCGCAGTATTTGGACATAAATAAAGTTGTTGCTTCTCTGCAAGCAAGGAGAAGGGGGGGGGGGGGGTCGAAGGGGGTTGCCCGCCTTTTGAAATATAATCCTCGCTCTAATGTTTTTTTCCCTTCCCTTTCTAGACGGAATATTTAGATTTCTCAGATGGAGTACAGCAGTGCCTTTTGTGTGGCGTGGAAGGTATCATTGCCTCACCCGCATATGAAAACATAAATGTAGAACACGTAGAGAGTCACGCATACACACAGCAGAGCTCATAAGCTGATGCCATGGAACGTGACCCCGAAGTCAAAGTGGACTTTCTTTGTAGCATGGGACGCCCCTGCCTCTGTGTGTAAGTGAGCGACAGGCTCAGTCTGGCCCCGTTTGCGTCTGGTTTATTTTTCTGTGCCGACTGCGTTTCTTTTTTTTTCTTTTTTCTTTTAACTCCCTCTCCTCAGCCCCCTCGTCATCGTCTTGTGAAATGAAATGCTCAGCAACTTGGAACATATGCTTCGAGTTGGGACACTAATGACTTCGTATCCAATTTGGGCAGGATCTGGACAAGACTGTGGGAAGGCCTGAGACGCAGGCACAGACAGACAGACAGAGCTGAAACTAAAAGGACTCCTGAAAAGCTCTTGAAAAACATTTACATTTCCGGATTTAATAAGTGATGTTACTGGACTGTTACTGAAGTCATATCTCTAACATTTTGACATAGACAGTTGAACTGGACCGCTTTTAGACTTTAATTTTTTCAGGTTCAAAGTGGAATTAAATCCTAGTTGTACTGCAAGTAATGATCTTTTTTCCAATCAGTCATGTGCTAATATTTTTTTAAATTGTTTCTCTTAATAACATAAAATTGCAAAAAATGGGAAAAGTGCCCAACACAAAATCCTCACTTTTGAGCAGGTGGAAAGAGCTACTGTTGCACATTTTTATGCCCAAACCTAAGATTTCGTAATCATTTTAAGCAATGGAGTGTGCAGGTGAGACATGGAAAAAACAAACCCAGCCAGCATAAAACACTAGAGGGAGAAACGTGATCCAAGCCCGTAATAACGAGGAGTTAATCAACTGCACCGGATTAGATTGGGCAGAGATGATGTTGGTGGTGGTTGATCTTGATCGCAGATGTGTTGGCATTTCTCGCTCGATGATTTAACTGCATTACGCCATTAACGCCTTTGGAGTGTTAATTTATTTAATTCCCACTGGATGTGCGCGCTGTGCAAGCCAGCAAAACTGTGTCAGCGGAGAAAGCTTTCTCAGTCACCGCCAGGGTTGGTGATGGGAGACATTTTTGTGTTATTAAAGATATAATCGCATTGAACAACATTATTTATCCATTCATAAGGAATGTCCAATTTAAATCTCAAATTTTATTCCTCAACTTGGGATATCTTCTTTCAGAGCCAACCTGTAAGCCCCGTTAAATCACGTTTGTCATTACGGAACGAGTTTCCCTCCATGGATTCAGCATCGCTAACAAGAATCATGCTGGTATTTTTAATGAAGACCCAATGGCAGTGCCTCAGGGAGAAGAAGCTACGCTGCAAAGTTGTTGTCCATTCCTCGCTCTATTTTTTTTAATGGCACCTGAAAAGGGACTCTGCTGAGTTAAGAGCAGTCCGAGCACTTTTTAAAACCTCTGTGAATAGGGACACTGGTGTTTTTGCCTTTTCCTCTTTTTATTTTCACAGTGTATCCGTCAGCTTTGTTTTCAGGTGTTGAAATTAAAGTGTTCAGTTTTAACTTTTGTCACAAGAGTATGTAAAACAAGCAAATCATTTCCGTTTCTATCCCACAGTTATTAATTGGCAGACATAAACTTGACTTTCTCTGTTACAACTGGATAATTTTTTTAATGTATTGTTAACAGCTGATTCACTTAAATACATAAATAAACAAATAAATACATAGAAGCATTAGCAGCAATCTGGAATTTATTCTTAGATGTTATAATTTGGAGCATTTATTAGGATTAGGAATTTGTGTGTGTGTGTGATTGGAATAAACAAATGCCGTTGCCGTCCAGAACATTTAAGAAATGGAGAGAAGGGATTTTTTTATTGCTTTGTAATTCCTGTATTCAGTTTCATCTTAAAGCAGTGGAATTTACCTATGTCAATACAACCAGAAAAAAATTAAACTTTAAATCTGGTAAATAGAAAGATTTCCTAAATTAAGGAAAATAAGAATGCATACATCTTTATGTATGTTGTAGAATTTGGCAGGATTTTAAATTTTTCAAAATTTTGAGAAAATACAGAGATGCTCCACCCTCAAATAATGGTGAGGTTGTGGAGAACAGAGAGCCGTAAAATGTTTTCTTTTCTCTTGTTATGCTGGTGCTTCATTACTATTTACTGTCTGTCAAAAAATCAGTCAACTGAGCTCATTACATTCACTGCAATGCACAGAAATGGAATTTCCCCCGACCCCCCTACATGTGAAAAAATCTTCCACATTTAACAAAGTCCTTCTTCTTCACACACCTTGTTAATTATTCCTACCCTGTGAATAATTGAGGAGATTGTAAGTATGAATCATTTACCGGTGCATCAATACACGTGGATATTCTGACACGAGCTGGTGAGGAAACGCCAACAGAAGCACACGCACGGCTTTGACACTTTCATTTTCAGCAGTCCTGGTTTTATTAATGAACTCCTGAAGGATTTTTTTTATGTGCCATATTTCCTTTCCTTTCCTAGTCTGTTAGAGGAGAGCTGCAAAAGCAGCAGAGGAAATGGCTTTTGTAACTGGATTTGTGCACAGTGAGAGGAACTGTACTGTTTCTGAGCCGATACTGTTGTGTTTGCTTTCGGATGAAATTCAGCTTTTTTTTTTTCAGTCTGCGTAAATGAGTTGGCTCATTGCAAAGAGGGAGGTCGCTCAGCATGTAGAGTCACGTGACAGAAGAATCCTTTCGAGGTGGCGGGATGATAATTCAACAGGACATTTCCATCTCCGAGTCGGTAATAGTAGCTTTCCCACCCATGTGACTCCGTTTTCAACATTAAATGGACCGTGTCTCCGTCCAGGAGATCTTGCTTTTCTTCGATCATGTTGTGGATAAACAAGTTAAACCTTGTTTCTGCGAACCCTTCAGCAGCAGGGGGTTGCTTTGAGATGAAAAGGCTCAGATAATTAGTGATGTAATTGTTGAATAAATGTGTGATTTGTAAATAGAAGTGCTGAAGTTTTAAAGCTCCCCCCTTTTGTCTGATTTGTCAGTGAACACAGCGCAACTAACACCTTCTCAGAGCTTCGATTGCAACAAGTACATCTTGGACCAAAAATTAAAAACAAGAGCAGCAGAATGTTTTTTTTGTTTTGTTTTTACCACCAATTCATTTGCTTCATTGAGGTGATTGAGGTGAACCAGCCATTTAGAACAACAAGGCTCTGTAGTGTCACCACCATACCAGCACATTAATGTGGTTAGGGTGCAGCTTGCAAAGATGTTGGAATGGATAACTGGTTACTATATATGATGTATGTGCATAAAGACTTGACAGTGTATGTGTGTATAGATATGCACAACGGATCAGAACTGTATATACAGCACGCTTTAGTTCAGCTATAGGTACGGTGGATGTTTTAAGTGTTGGATAACACGGTCTGGGTTTCCATCCGTTGTCTTCTGTAGTTGCAGCGGTGGATGTTCATATTAAATAAATTATGCGGCCACCTTATGTACAAATAACCTGCTGCTCAGTTTCAGTTTTTCTACTCTCACCTCTCGATGATGTCACAGAGAGCGGATAGTCCTAATCTATTTAGCTAACCAACACAGTTACAGGCTGTGAAGACAGAAGCCCCACCCACTAATTTTTTAACCCTTCTGTTTGCAAGCAGCAGCCACTCAGAGTTGATTTAAGTAGAAGGTGGCCTCAAAGGAAAAACAGCTTAAACTGCTTGTTTCATACAGTGGATACATTTTTGTCCCAGTATTAATAATGCTGCCCTGTTTAGAAATAATTACTCTTAAAATACACAACTGTTTTGGTCGATATTCCGTTTTTGTTTTTTGTTTTTTAAACACAATTCCCAAATACTTGTATTCCTTGGATTAAAGGTAGATTTCTGTGGACTTGATTTTGATTTGCTTGAATTGAATTTTAACTGAAACAATTAAGAAAACAGTGTGAGCTGAACTAAAGCTGTCAGCTTGGTAGGTAATAACTTTTGACTTTAGGGGAATGGCAAAAGTCAGATTGCAGCAAAGTGATCATTTGATCTTGATTAACTCGTTTTATTAATTATCCAATATCCAGGAGTATAAATATGAAACTGGAAGTGAGCTCAAAAGTTTTCCTTTGAAAAAAATCATATTGGACCAAATATGTTTAATTGTAGTGTTTCTCAATGCAGCAGCTACACAGTCTGCTTTTCACTGGTGACTATTTCACTGTTGTTGTAATGCTGTTATTTTTTTATTAGTTTGTGGTTCAGCTACACCCTGAAGGTAAACCTCTTTCCAGAGTCTGTTCCTGCTTGTGGTTGTCTGGTTTAAAACCAAAAGTGTCTCCAGATGACAGATGATGATCCACTTTCAGGAACTAAAATATGTTCAAGATTTTGTTGTGTCTGACGTGTGGGGCTTGGTGTGAGGTTTCCCTGCTGCTTCTTCACCTTAGTTTATTTGGGTCACATGGTTGTGATTTAGCTTGGTCGCAATGGAAATGCTAGATGCACAGATTTAGATCTCTTTAATCTCTGCCCATGCCTTCGATTTATTCATTGATTCAAATGGGTTAGAAAAAGCAGCAAAGTGAGTCAGATTTTTGGGTGGTGCAGTCATCTTACTGCTACATTGGGCATTTTTACTTCACACTATCAAGGAATGGTGACAAGTGCAAATGAGATGGACGTAGCTGTACAGGTTGGTGTCCTCCATCTCCCCTATTCAGTCAGTTTGACCTAGCATTCTCTGTAGACTAGACTTAAAAAAGAGAAAATGTCTAAAATGAACGCATCGTCCTGAATAATAAGAAAGCGAAGAGCAATTCACTCGCATTATGAGCCTATTGATTCACCATAATCAGACTTTCCCAGAATTGAAAACGCCTCAGTAGCCCGTGTTCACGAGTCAGTGGCATAAAGAGCTCCCAGCCTCATGTTTACCCCTGACCTCGGCATCCCTTCCTCTGTTTTAACCTCAAACAGTTTGTGGAGGAGCAGCAGTCACAGTCGCAGCTCTCCTGAGAACAAAGCGCCAGTTGCGTTCGGTTGCCTTTTGTTTCTGTTGGTCTGCCCCTGCTTGCCAGCAGGAGTGGAGGGGCTTTTGTAACAGGAGAACCCTCTGATTAAGTTCCCTCTCTACCCCTGACCTGCTGCTGGGGCCTGGCGGGATGGCGGTGCTGCGGGTTAAGTGACAGTTAACATTGGACAGGTCTGCTTTTTTTTTCTTTTCTTTTTTTTTTTTTCTTTTGATTGAAGCCCTTTTGATGTCTATGAGATTTTGGGCTGTTCGTGCATGCTGGACCTGGCATCGTGGGGCACAGTCTCTTTATAATGTCACGTCATCTTTAACATGAAGCACGCTCAGCCTGCAGCTTCTCAATGTGACGAGTCTTTCGTTTATGCAGTTTAAAGAGTGTTTAGCTTGGCCTTAGCGATGACTCATTTGTATAGTCATTTTATGTCTTTTCGTAACACTTTGGGGAAGTTGATTTTAATGGAAGATGTTCTTTTTCTTTTCACAGAGGTTTGGATGAATCTCTGAGTGCATCCTACTGTTTTTAAGGGAGATAAATGACACATTTTACTGTGAAAAATGAGGAAGACAGAAGAATGTTAAGGTTTTTTTTGTTTTTTTTTAAAGTGATGTAATTTGTGTGTGTTCTGGCATTTTTCATCTGAACAAAGCTGTAAAAAATTCTTAAGGAAGGAAATGATAGATGGCTTTTAACTGGGTAAGATTATGGCTGTAGTGTCTAATAGTTCTGGTTGGTTCCACAGTTGTTTCGAAGATCAAACTCTATCCTATAAATCCTAAAAAATTCTTGGCGCTTTAAATACATATATATTTCAAATGGAACCTTAAAAACCTAGGTCTGCCTTTAGCCTTTGGCATAATCTTGCCTTTTGTGGTGTTATATTAAAAGTCATTTTTTAATACAGACTCGCTCCCCTGAGCCGTGTTGTCTGTCCAGGTGAGTGCAGCTCCACGAGTTTATACTCCCCGCAGTCCTGCTGGTTGGTGTTTGGCCCCGGGGACCACGTCATGACCGTCTCCTCAGCCTTTTCTCTCATCAGCCCTGCAGCCAGGCAGACTGTCAGCAGCACAATTAAGGGCTGTGCCATAATGAAAGGGGCATTAGCAGAAGCAATTTATTTCTCAGCGCAGTGCCGGAAGGTTTCTCCAGCGCTGATATTCCAACGCAGGCTTTGTGTGCTCTACTCAGCCATTAAGGGAGGGATAAGGAGGACACACACTAGCTGAACAAATGAAGTAAGGGAGAGGGGGGGGGGTGCATCAAGGCGTAAGGCCACATTTCACCATTCTTGAAAATCAATTCTGATTTGAATATTTTTGCTAATATACTGTGTGTGTTTTCATTCTTTTTCGCAACTGTTTCATAAATGTACGTTCTGTTTGTGCTTTGGGCCCCCTCTTGGATTTTTCTCGTCTCCCACCTTTGCCTCTCTTCTCTGCTCAGTTGTACACCCCCCACCACCAGCGCCCCTTTCTCCATTATTCCTGTGTTCATTTTGTTCCTCTGAAGTTTATTGAATTAACGCAGACAGCTGAAACGCAGAAGATAAGAGAGGCGCTCAGTGCTCCTCTCAGAGAAATGGTATTGCAGCGTGGATGAGTGAGCGGCGTGTTTGTGTGCGTGTGTGCGACTCTTACAGCAGGGGGAGGGGAGCCGATGCAGAGGTTATAGACAGAGAAAATGGGGAGCATTGTGTGTTGATGTTTCTCCTGAAAGGGCGATAAAGGGAGTTTGAGAGTGGTGCAAAAGTAGTGTTGTTGTCTCCGGTTTCATTGTTTGGCCGAGCTTTCCATTTCTTTTTGCAAAGTGGACACAAAATCAAATTTCTCTGTACAATTTTTTTAAAAAAGATCAAGTGCATTATCATTTATCAGCTGCCATGATTTTTTTTCTTCTCTACCTCACACTGCTCAGTTTACTCAGTTTACAATCAAACCAACTTTTGTGACCAACAACCTGATACTCACTAATATTAGTGGAAACTTCACATTGTTTTTAACGGTTCAGTTAGGTCTACTTCTTTAGAAAGCATCAGCTGCAACAGAAAAAAATGCAAGAAAAAAAGAGGGTGACAATTTTTTCTTTAAATGACAAATTACTGTTTGTGGAAACTAAAACCAATCAGATTTTTAGCCTCTTGCTTGAGTGGTTATTATACATTTTGCTGTTACCTTTTCAGATTAACGTCTAATTGATTGTTGGAAATATCTTTTCAGTAGTACCAGAATCAGACATAACAGTTCCAGACAGTAATTCAATCCTACACTTTTCCCTTTAATGTGGTTCTGTACCACAAACCTCTCCCCTCTTCCTGTTTCCTACAGATTTCCCCCACACTTGAAGCAAGATGTCCTGAAAAGTCTGTGCCCTTATTTTAATTTTGATGTCACGTGTGAACATTTTTGCCCAGAGTATACACGTTTAATCGGATAAAACAAATATTAAATGTGTTCATGCTCACAGCCACAGAAAATCAACAACTTGTAGAATCAGGTGGACATGAGATGCATCTTTCATCTGGTTAGTGAATTGCTGAATACACAAGTTGTGATTCTCTTTATCGTGTATGGCTAGACTGACAGGTTTCAGTTAATTTGCAGGCTATGTCCATATTTTCCTTATGACTCGGGAGGTTTTAGGTGATAAATGGTTCAACTCCATTAACAACTACGAAATAGGAAGAGGCTAATCCTTTGCTAGCAGGTGGTACCAGGTATAAAATATATGGGCAGCTGAGACAGAAACAAGGGCAGAGCTCAGATGTCGTTGGCTTTGCCAGTGTGGACCAGATCCTAAATCAAAGCCTACTTCACCATATTGATAACTGTGGTTTTCAGAGTTTAGGCATGCTCATTCTTTGCTAGACTAACTTGCAAAGTAAAGTGCATCCATTTATTCATCTGTCTTCTTAACCACTTATCCAACTTGGGGTTGCAGTGGAGCTGGAGAAGGTCCCCGGAGTCACTGGGTGAGCGGGAGGGTACACCAACGATAGGTCACCAGTTCATACATGATGTATTGTATGCATAATGGTTATTCTTGTATACAAGTCCAAAATCTTGACATCTCTGTAGATTAGAACAGCAGTCACTGATGATGTTTAAAATGCTTTAAAAACAATAAAAAGAATGACAAAATTCCCTACAGTGCTTTTGCCTGCTCGCATCTTTCTGTAGCTTCAAAACAAACCATTGCTGCGCCTGCGTAGTGGCATTTGGGAGACTGCTGCTAGTTCGGTGGAGCTTGGAGAACGATTACCGTGACTTATTAGAAGCGTGACAGTCAAACATGGTTTTAATGATGATTAAAATTCGAAACGGTAATGCTAGCAATTGGGAATTTAACCACAGTAACTATGGTAACTGTGTTAACCTGTTAGTGTGTGACAAAGAAAAACAGAAGCTCAGTCGTTATGGTTTTGAATATCTTGCATAGTAGTTGTTCATCTTTCTCGTGAGAAATCAGCTTAGTTCTCTGTATTAGTGTTTAATCATATATGGCATAAAATTTATTTCAAATGTTGGAGTGCTCCTGTTGGAAGAGGATAATTACAGATTTTCTAAATTGCTAAAAAAAAACAAAAAAGAACTCTTTTCTATTGTCCGAAATCTATTATCAGTGTCCAGACTCACGTTATTGAATCAGTCACTCTTTTAGTGAAAAACGTTCTCACAGAGTTAGAAACAATTTGCAGAATTTATTTTATTTTATTTTATTTTTTATTTTTTTTTAACAGTGAGACAGAAGTTAAACGCAATTGAAGCACAGCTGTTATTTCCAAAACACACTTTGTTCACACTTGCTGTTAATTATGTTAGTTAACCAGTGAGCTAAAGGTTGACAGCATCAATGGGTGGGAGCAATCTGAGAAACAGAGGGGAAGATGAGGAGGAGCCAGATCAAGAACAGTAATTACAGGTGAAATTTGAGCAGCTGTGATAGACTGTGTTTTTGTATATACATGAAAAAGAGGAAAACATGTATTCTTGGAGACTTCGATGATGAGTGCCTCCTTTCACATTTTTCACCTACAACATAATTTTTACTTGATTCATGCTAGAAGGAAGGACAGTAAATAGTCCTACTTTCATGTTTCATAAGTCTCATGGGATATACAGTATGCATTAAATCTAAACATTTACTGTGTGCTTTATTGGGATTGTTCTGTAAATAAAGGAGGTAGGACAAAGTGAACAACCCAGTCTAAACAGGTCCTCTGTTGCCTCCGTAATAGTCTTTACTGTATTTTGACGTTTCAGTGCAACACTTATTATTATTATTATAAGTAAAGTTTGAGATGGGGCTAGCAGTGGTGGGTCCCCTTTCTGTTTTTGCATCACATTTTTGTAGTTTTTGCAGAATTGCACAAGAGGCACATCTGGTCGGAAAGACACGAGTTTTGTGTTCTGAACACTGTGTTTTCATTTGTTTTCATGTAGACTGTAAATGAATGCCTTGTACTGTTATTATTTTGACTGGCTCTGTGTGATCTAAAACACTACTGTGTGGTTCTGTGCACGGATAACACTGTTTTCATGCCATTCGTGTGGTTTTTGCCAGAAGGGGTCAGGGGTTTTTGTTCAAACCAAAATTGGAAGTTGGACTTTGTGATTAGGAACTTTGAAGGGAAGGGTCTAAGGTTTCAAATACATGAATGAACATTTGTGACAAACTGTAACTAAATGGCTTATAAAACCGACCGCAGAACATTTGGACAAACTTTTAAAACTTTGCCATTTACAAATAAAATTTGACCAGACTACAACAAAACATTTACAAATAGATCAGTCAGAGCACGAATGATTTCTCAGGCATCATCAATCTTTGAACTCTGACTTCACATTAATTCATATTAATCATTCTTACTCAGAACCGCCTTTGTGTTATTTGATATAGATGGTGTATCCTATTATCATGAACACGTTTTGTCATCAAGAGGAACACACACAGATTTTCAGAGTAAAACAATACAAACTCTGCTTTCAGTAAGAGCTAAGACATTTGAGAAAGAGGCGATAAACTCTCAGACTTTAGTGTCTTAGGATCTTCAGGCTCACCTGTCTCTCTTTTGCCTTTTTGTTCTGTACTTTCTTTGATAAAATAATACATTTCACAGTTGCAATATTTGAGAGGTTACAGTTCTGCAGTGATTCCTCTGGTCTTTTTGTTTTCTACATTAGGTTGTATACATGAAGTCATCTGTTTGTGTTGGACAGCAGGATTTAACTGTAGCCGGCTCTTCTTGCTGTGCAGCACACACTAGAGATCCGTGGCTTTTTGGTTTTGTTTAGGGTTTTTCTCTCCACTAAGAAAAAAAAAAGAAAGAAAGAAATGCAATCAATCATAATGATTATGTGGAATCCTTAAAGAGCTCAGCGAGCCAGGAGAGCGACAGAGATGGCGACCTTCTTATCTGCACCGAGTTAAGAGGAGCGAGCTCAGGCAGAACTTTGACCCCGTTTGCTTGTGTGTTTTTTCAAAAGGCCACGGAGCCAAGTGCGCTCAGTCAAACGAAATGTCCTCCTACAGACATCAGAGAGCACTTCTCCTTTCCTCCTTTGCTCTCTCCCACACACAGTTGTTTTTCCTCACAGTTGCACTCTTCTGCAATGACACATGTGAGCAAGAATTGTATAAGGTCCACGCTTTAGCTGCGCTTCACGTTTACTTGTAGTTTTCCTCTCTGCAAATTATTTTATGGCAAAGCATCTCCAGCTTGTAACTTTAATGGCTATTTAACGTGTTAATAATCATGTCATGAGATTGAAGTAATTAATTTCCAAAGTCCTTGTCAAATTTCAATCTGCTGCATTGTGTGATGTGAATAAATTACTTTAGAAGAGATACTTAACTTACTCCAAAAGTAAGTTCCAAAATATGGATAATTTATAGTTATAGCAAAATTTGTAATTAAAGACACAAAAATGGCATGACAGTGAGAATAAAAACAGTTGCAACAGTATAGTTCGGTTTCCCAGTTGAAGGATCACAGGCATTTCTTCATCGCCGAGATATTTCTGCAGCCGCAAAGCTCGGTTTTGTGTCAGCTCCAGTGTCATGGAGGATTTCAGAGTGTGCTCCTGCCCTCCCCGAGCGCATTAGCAT
>VUQR01027287.1:0-16147 GCA_015108515.1 Hemichromis elongatus | reverse complement strand
GACTGAAATGTGAAAATAAGGGTCGTCTCTGTGACAGATGGACTCAGCAGAACAGCGAGCAGAACTTTTCCCTGAGCAAGCAGCATTTGACGTTTCAGCAGACACCTCCCCCCGCCCCTTTGCTAGGCAGTCCACTTCCTGTCTCTCGGACAGCGAGACACAGAACAAGATGGATGCCGGTGCCACTGTGCCGGCCGGTGTGACAGATGGGCCGATTATACAAACTCATCCCTCTGGCCATAGAAAAACACCACACCTTGCCTATAGCTAATAGCCTTCATCTGCCTGCACCTCATGGATAGCTCAAGCTTCTTGTTAATATGGAAAAGCAGCGCTGTACAGACACATGACAGCCCTGGCCTCCCTTCGTGACAGCTTGTACCTGAAAAGACAGCTGCCACTTTTTTTTTTTTTTTTTTTTAAACAGGACAAACAGATAAAATGGTAAATCACCTTGCTGCAACCTCGTGTCTGGCTGGTTTGCCCGCTTCAAGGGCGTGTTTTCCTTCATTTAGATGGCCACATTGCAAATGCAATAAACTGATTTCTGTCACTGGCTTGATGTGTGGGTGTGGGAGCTCTGCTGTGGTTTCTCAGCAGGAAAGCTGGCGCAGCGAGTGAGCTTTAAAAAACCCCAGACTGAGTGACACGGAAAAAACACAAAAAAACATTTTGGTTTTAAGCCAGAGCGTCGTCAAGAAAACATTACAAAAAATAAATAAATAAAAGTCAAGATCATGGGAGAATAAGTGCAGGTCCTAAAGGTGATCTTTCAGGATTAACCACCCTCCACTTTGCCTGCCCTCACCTGAGATTTAAAGTCAGGGCTGATTAATCAGACCGGTATCGAGTCTCTATTCAGGCAAGACGTTTAGATCAATCACACCAGCCAAAGGGGAGCATACAATGGCCCTAACAAATGGGAAGCACAGAATGAGGAGGAGAAGGAGGGTGGGGGTAGGAAGGAGCAGAGAGAGAGAGAAAGGAAAAGATTGAACGTCTTACCCCATGCTCCCAGCCATCAGCAGGAAAAGGTTGTAGATGTGTGAGAAGATGAAGAGGAAGAGGATGGTGCTGAAGAACATGGTCATCCAGGAGCCATGATCCTCGCGGAACATTTTCAGGCGCAGGTATCGACCTACAGGGAGCACGACAAGGACACTGCCGTCAGTGGCGCTTCAAACAGCATGTCAACCTGCTAACACGTGTGGAAGCGAAAATGGGGATGAAAGTAAATTAATTAGTCGGAGATCAATAATGTCCTCCGCTGCCAGACACGTGCCCTTTACACAGTGAAATTAAGATTAAAGACCAGTTAGAGGCGTCACTTCTACAGCCCTGAAGTAAGGGCCTTTT
This sequence comes from Hemichromis elongatus, assembly GCA_015108515.1. Classification (NCBI taxonomy): domain Eukaryota; kingdom Metazoa; phylum Chordata; class Actinopteri; order Cichliformes; family Cichlidae; genus Hemichromis; species Hemichromis elongatus. The sequence goes on along the minus strand of VUQR01027287.1, from coordinate 14,791 downwards.
CCTGCCCAGTATCATCAGCAGGGAAAAGATTCTATGCACACGTCGTCATATCTGCCGACGGATGCCGACCGTAGATGTCTGCTCGTGTTTCACGACACTTACAGTGTAGAGAAATTATACAGACATTTGTGACCCGTGGTGTGTTTGGTTTTGTTTCGTCTTAAATACAGTCCTGGCTTTGAATCCAATTATGGAGAAATGCCTTTCTGGCAGAGCATGAGATTGATTCGGATACGCAGCCTTTTGCACAGAACGCATAATCAAAGAAAGCTGGTGGCAGGAATCAACACAACTCTGAAGGTTATTTTATACACTAGTAAAACTACAGTTATTTGTGTTTTTGTCTTTTGTAATATGACTCCTATTTAATATATTTACACCTTAAAGCCACACTTGGTGATTAGAGTGGGATGAAAAAGCATTTATTTTGTAAGTAAAATTAAAAAAAAAAGAAAGAAAGAAACTTAAACTACAACCCAAAAGTTCTCACACAACAAAAGCAATCTGTTTGCACATTTAGTGTGCTTCTTCCTACCACCTGGGTCAAATTGACTGTTAAACTAAATAGATGACACTTAAATATAACAAAAAATTCCCACAAGGGAATCTGTTATATAAGAAAGAGCCTTATATATATATATACACACACACCACTAAAAGTGTCATTAGCTCAGGAGAGTGTGTCATCTTCTAATCGCAGTGCTGATGGCTTGAAGTGTCCTTGGAGAAAGACACCTTACAAGGTGGCTTGCTGCCTTTAGCGTCTGAGTGAGAATCGAATGGATGAGTGAGAGGCAAATTACAAAGCACTTTGGATAAAAGTGCTAGGAAAACGCAAGCAATTTTGTTTTTGGCACTCGCTCTGCTTGGAAACATCCATATAAATATTAGCTAATAGAGAGGACATACCTCCATGCCACTGCAATTAGCACTATTGAAAATCTCATTTTCAATAATCAATTCCAACTGAAATGTGCTCATTAAGGGCTTTTTCCTGGCTCGGTATTGGCATTTCCAGGTTGGGGGGTGCATGGGTGACTGAGCACAAATGCACAAGCAATCCACGCAAAGTAAATACATGAATGTGCGTTGCCTTATTTGACAGAAAAGTAAACATATCCTGTTACCTCTGCCCATTTCATTTACTATGCAAGTAAAATAGATCCAGTAAACAAATACCTGTATTACAATGCAGGTGATCTGAGAGATCCATGAAGAATGTCTTTATTAAAAAAACAAAAAACAAAACACAGTTTAGCAGACTGACTGAACATTGGTTTTCTGTTACGAACAGTTAGACCACAGAGATATAAAACATGGATGAAGCTTTCAGGTCAATGCAAAAGTGCCTTGCGTCTGCATTTCATCTAAAGGCCACTAGATGGCGATACCTGTGGATGCAAAAAGACTTGCAGTCCTACAGAAGCCTCTGAGGAAACGGCCTTCTTATTTGCGCTCTGTAAACTATTTATCAGTGATTATGAGTGATATGAAACATACTCTAAAGGCTAACAACTTGTAACTGTCATTAACAAGTTTCAAGCCACAAGCCAATGAATGTTGCTTCACAGTCAAACCCACTCACATCCCATCACATGCATCTTTTTGAAACACAAGATGACAACGGTATAAATGCGTGCGGATTGAAAAATGGGACTTCAGAAGCCAATGGGTGATGTCACAGCAGCTATGTCCATCTTTTATACCGTCTATGCTACAGGGCCAAGTTGTGACATACTGGTGACATCACTAGACCGTTATCTGGTTTACTTTCTGAACTCCACCCAAAGCTGCAGGAGCTCTTATACAACCAAACTAAGTAGCAGCTGCCTTCACGAGGAAGCCGAATTAAATATTTAAAAAAAAATTATGAAGTGCCCCTTTAAATTAAACAGCAATTCCAGGAAAATTTCAAAGCATCTGACAGTCAGTGTCCCCAACCATCAGCTGCTTCAAGGTAACTCTGCTGAGTGTTAATTAAGAAATCTTGGATGAGTAAGCTTGGCTATAATAGTCCATTTCCACTGTTTAAAACAGTATGCACACACACACACACACACAGTCTCTGCTTCATCTCTGTGAGCTGTGATCCAGTGCCAGAAGCGGCCATCTTCCCAGGAACAACTCTTTGTTTTCCTCTCCTCAAGCTCAGTCAGCGTCCCTTTGAGTTACAGCTCCCCGAAGAGCTCATTGTGTTTGTGTTCACAAGCGCGCACACACAAACACAGCCAGAGAGAGACAGCAAAGCAGAATGCTCCATTTATTTTCCCATTACAGCCTGGCTGGTTTACTCTTGAATAGTTTTACATGCTGTTCGATCTCTGCTTGCTCACTGTCAGTTTTTTCCACAGTGCACATAAAAAAAAAAACCCAAGAGGTTGACATTCCTAAGGAGTGGAAGGGGCACTGAGATAAAAAGTGGGTTATAATAAATGAAAATCCTGCAAAAAATGTACTTGATATTTAAAATACATATACATATATATATTTAGAATTATTTTTGCTGTATTAGTGAAAGCTTTGATTATTGATTGCACACACTGCACAGAATGGAAAGCTGAAAGTTCTCTTGATAACATTGTTCCGCCTCAATTTTTGGGGGGGGTGGGAGGGGGCGGCTGAAGCAAAAGCAAAGTGGCCTGGTGTGAGGCCACACCATACGTCTTGCTCTGTGGTATTTCAGGGCTCATCACAGTTGCATAATTGAATTGACTTGCATGGGTGAACTTAATTGCCTCTGGTGCCACTGAGTCCTCACTTAGATGTAGATGCACAGTGCGCATCGGCACATCTGACTTTTAAAGCAGCACACTGTGCCATCGAACACAGGGTCCTCTCATTGCCTGTATGGGCAGGATTTAACTCGGGGGTGATTCAAAGCTATTCAGCCGAGCCTTTTGAGTCACTGCAACTCCCTACCGTGGAGGATCCCGATAAGGGGTGATTCATGAGCAGTGTCTACTGCAAGGCTCGGCCTGGATGGGGACAACAACAACGACGACAACACCGCCACACATGGACAAGAAAGCCACACACATAAACACAAGCTTAACTAAAAAATAAATAAATAAAAAAAAAGATAGGGGACACTTTGCATGTCTTTAACTCACAGTGCAATCACACAGACATTACATTCTGATCCTGTTTATAGTGAAGTTTTCTGAAACTCCTACTAAAGTTCTGTTTGAGATGACATCATGCCCAAATTTCCTCAAGTTGTTTCTATCTAAATCAATGATGCAGCTCTGTCTCCATCTACTGGCGACACTTTGACACTGCACAGAAACGTCTTCACAGCACATTTACCGAGGTATATTTATAAAAGCGTAAAATATGGTAGAGTCTTTGGGGACTTAAAACATTACATCAGAATTTTGTAATTTATTTTTCATTACACATAGGCTGCATCATGTACTATTAGCCATTATCTGACAGTTTCCTTCCCGAGTTACATCTAAGCTAAATCTGTGTCTGAATGTGCCAACACTATTTGGATTTGTAAAAAACAAAAATCCATATGTTCATAGGAGTATTTTAGATTGTCCTTCCTATTATTGCCATACCGAATTAATGCCTTACAAAGCTCTTACAAATAAATGAACAGTACAACCTTTATCAGCGCAGCAAACGGTGCAGGGCTGTTTCACTAGACTGAATTAGTGCAAGCTAAGTGCACCTAACAAACTGAATACTGGGCCGCTGACAGCATCACTTTTTTCGAATGTCTGCCAGTCCAGATTGTCTTGGGCAACTGAAGCACTCCAAAGTGCTGGGCTTTATGGTCACCAGCCTCCACCTCTATTTGATATTTCGGGTGTTCGGGTTATAAAATCATAATCCACTCACAGTACAAACAGACAGTAAAAACTAACAGAAATGAGCAATTAGTCACATGCACTGGCACACGTGGACAAGCAATTACCCCCGATATTTAAACAGTACTTCTGTTTAATCCTCTGTTTGCCGTATTGTGCGGATGTACACACACACACACACACACACAAACACAGATAAAGCAGCAGTGGGCTTATAGCACCCAATCACATGGGAAACAAACAGTATGTGGTGAAGTGATTGAAGCAAGCCTGAGATGCGATCCCTCCATCATGACACAGCTCTTGAAAAGTGACATGACAGCAACAAGTAAAGAAGGTAAGCTCAAGTCTCAACTTTAAATACTTTCATTTGTTAGCTTAGTTTAGTGTAATTTAACCTTTAAAATTTAACAGAAGGCTTGTGAGTCAAAAGTAGTTGTTGACATATTTAGTAAATGGTAAATGGAGCAGTATTTATATAGTGCCCTGACATTCAGTTTAAGGACTCAGGAGCAGAAGAAGATTCGCAGTTTGATTCTGGAAGAAGAAACAGATCCTTTTTTTTGGGGTGGAGGTCACAAGGGGCATAAAAATCTGCCAAATTAAACATGCGACGCAACCTGCTGTGGAAACATTTTATCACTTACATGTACGGTATAACCAGCATGACAAATGTCTGTCATTTACACATTTTAAATAACCAAAGAAGACATTTTTCTTTTCTCCCTTTCAGAGGTTGCTACGAAGGTGGCATGTGAATTATTAAAGGTCTGCTCACCTGAACAAAATGAATGTTTGATCTCTCATTAAGCGCAAACATCGGCTGACATGGTGGAGGGAACAGATCAACTGTCCCCTCAGGTTTCATTGCTCACAGCAGACAACCAAGCACTCGTTTCCTGGACACACTGGTGACGCTCAGAGATTATAGAGACAGTAGTGTTAATACAGAGGGCCCTCAGAGAGACATCTTACTTTAAGTACCCTCAGCAGAGTCAGTGAAACAAAATTAATACATCCGAATTGTCAGAAAACCTATTGAATACAAGAATTGAGTATTTTGAATGCAGTCTTAAAATACAGAATTAGAATGACATAAAACATTAAAGTTACAGCACTCAAAATGCACAGCATTTTGCTTTACAAGCTTACACGATGAATTTTGACAGGACGTTAACTGCCAATCGACCTATGAGTAAACGCGTTACATTCACCGATGACTGTGGCTGACATTTATCTCAGGTTTAACATCGCTTTTATAGCCTTTACATCTGAGGGTCAAGATATCTAAAGGTGTTAGCCTAGATTTAATAATTTGGGAAATTCGAGTTTTGAGTTTGAGCTTGTGGGGAGGATGGTATAACCTTTGTGTGTTTCCATGTAAATATAGTGGTAGAACGAGATAAGAAGGGAAAACACCAAACACCATATCTTGACCATTATTACTGATTTCAAAGGCAGGCTACAAGTAGATTTCAAGAAACCCAATGCTGTACTTGAAAAACCCCAACTTTACATTTTTTTTAAACACACAATTCTATTCAGTTTGATTCAATTTCATTTATATATCGCCAAATCACAATAGCAGTCACCCCACCACCAATTTGGCAAAAGACACACTGTAGAAGAGAGCTGGATATTAATAATAACAACTAATTTTTAAATGCAACCTCTCAGCAATAGAGCACATTACTTCCCAAATGTCCAAACATTCATATAACAGACAAAGCAGCTATAAAGCTACATTCAGCAAATTTGATATCCAGCTATCCCCATGGTTATCTTGACTAACCACACCATTTTAGGCCAAACTTTAAACACAAAATCACATATTCAAAACTACTGTAGTAAAACTAACGCCTTCCTGTCCTTAAATCCCAGACGAGCTTCTCGTGTTCCTGAACCAGTCAACAGAATTCTGCAACCACTTTGAGGACAGTTATTGGTATTGCTACATTGTGCTGGTGCTCTTCGCTTTCACTGTTCCGGTGGGCATCCTGGGAAACCTAGCAGTGCTCGTCAACTACACCTGCTTTAGGAAAACCTCAAGCTCCAGCAACATTTTCCTGTTTAACCTGACTCTGTGTGACTCAGCATGGATCCTCACACTGCCCTTCTCCCTCTACGTTACCTTGAGGAGGCCCCACATCGCAAACATAGAGATCTTCTGTCAGTTCAAGAAGTCCTCCTTCAACATCAGCATATATGGCAGCATCCTCTTCCTGACTCTAATCAGTTTCGACCGCTTCGTTGGCACGGTGCACCCAATCAGTTCTCTTCGATGGTGGAATGCGGGTAAAGCCAGACTGTGCTCCTTCTGCGTGTGGGTGGTGCTTGTCCTTAGCTCCATTCCTGACTTATTTCTAACTTTACATATTCAGCACACAGAAAATGTCACTGCATGTGCGGCCCAGATCCAGGATTCTTTTCACTATGTTAGGACAATCAGAATTATCAGAACAACAATGGGCTTCCTGCTGCCGTTCGCTGTCATGCTTGTTTTTTACATTATGACGGTTCGTGTTTTGAGGCGTCTCCCAAGACGTCAAAGCAATCGAGCGAGAGGGAAGCCCTTACAACTCATTACTGCCGCCATACTCGTCTTTGTGGTCTCCTTTCTGCCCTACCACATTATGGTCACCACCCTGGTATTCATGAGGATTTATAACCTGGTGACCCCCTCTAACACCAATGTCCTCTATGCTTGCTATGAGTTTTCTGAAGCCATGTGCAGTGTAAGCAGCTGCCTGGACCCAGTGCTCTATATTCTGGCGGGTGAACAGTTCCAGAGGAAGTTCCTGGAGTGGAAAAGAGGCCAATACAGGAGGTTCTGCTGCAGAGCCAGCAGGAGGATTGGGATAATTGAGTAATTTGCTGGAGAAAGTTTATGGCTAGTTACCTTAGTTGCCTTGGTTTAAATAGGGTCCTGGCATGATACTAAGATAACGTTGGCACTACGCAGACCTTTGTAGACCCTGTCATTTGGAGGCAGCGGCCAAAATATATAGAACAACCTTAGTGGCAAGTATGGCCTAATCCCTACCATGGAGACAATACAAGGCATAACAGACAGGTCTGTAGTATAGTAGCACCAAGTGTTAAAAACAATGTATAGTCAACACACTATTCCCAGTTTAAACAATCAGCATTCTACATCGGACCATAAGTGCCTCCACAAATGGACAAAAGTGCTAGAGCACGAATCCAGCTTCACCGCTGCTGCTACAGTGCCAGTGGCAGATGTGACACAATAGCATAATTATCCTGGCCTGTCTGCTAGTGAATAGTACTACTGTGTAAGAGGAATGAAAAAGAATAGTGCTGTGACTGACCACTTGGGATCAATGCAACAACCCAGCAAGACTGCATTATTGTCTATTCTGTATTACATAAACATTTAGTTAAGATAGAAATACATCTGATTAATCAATAAATCTGTTGTGGTCTTATCCTTGTTTGAAGCTGTGCCTATTAAAATCTGTTCACAGCTAACTTCATACTCACTCATGTCAAAAGGCATAACACAAGCTTGAGTTTTGCTTATATAACGTAGGAGAGTCATACAGGTGACAAATTATTACCTAATTAAGACCTGAATAAATGGTTCTTTAGGTACCTCATCCTCCAAGAACATTAGCAATAAACAGCACGATCTATTTTGTGCCCAAAGAATTTCTTACTAGTGTGTTCAGTCCAAATAACTAGCTTAAGGATATTCGATTTCCTTTACTTTAAGCAGATTTTATTTGTTGCTTGACCAAAGTGTTTCAGTTTTGGTGGGAGTGGGTCTTTTTTACTCATATAACAAATTCACCGATGTGGTTCCCTATTGGCAACACGGATAGCCACAAACCCAACAACCAGCTGATTTGAACAGAGGCACAAGTTAGGCACTTGTTATTTGTTAGTTATGGCACCTTTACCTGTTCAAATATTTTGACAGTAGGGCAGAGAAGTGGATACTGCTCATGGAAAATGTGATCAACATTAACAATGTGCCATCCACACTGATACCTGAACTACAGATAGCACAGTCTTTGTATTGCAAACAATGCTCTTTGTTCAAGTGATCTGTTCGTATACATTATACTGCAAACTGTGAGGGTTTGCATATAATGTGTATTCACTTTCATCTATTTTAGGTTTCAGTATGCAGCACTATTGCATCTTGTTTTGATTCCAAGTCTCAGAACAAACCTGCCCCCATAGGGATCTTAATGAGCATTTTCCCTAAAAGTAAAAAAACAAACAAACAAACAAACAAAAACAGAACAGACACCCTGAGTTTCCTCTCTATCTGCAGTTGAGCATGTGAACAGGACCAAACCCATTCATCACATTGCAAATTTGCCAAGCTGTGGCATCACCGTGAGGCGAGGTGGAGGAGGTGGGGGGTGTTTGTTGAAGCAGCTCCGGCTACTAGTTTCCCCTAGAGCCGAGCACCTCTGTAACTAAGCATATGGATAATAAATCAGAGGTGGGAAAGTGACAAAAGAACTCCCTCCACAGGGAGACTGCAGCAAATAGAGCCGAGACACAGAGAGCTGGCAACTAGGCCACTGTACCACTGTACTTGTTCCAGTAAGCAGCGTGGAAGTCTAGTTCATTTTGTTATTTATGGCTTGGCTCTGAAGTCATACATTTCAGGTAAATAAGCAATTTCCTCTTGGCTGGTTTCCTTTGTTTGCTTGCTCTCGATATTATTGCTTTGTGTCTTTGTCTCCCTCTGCTGTTCAATTACTTGTGTTTTTTTTCTGGTTTGTTCATTCTTGGTCTGTATTTTTATGTGATATTCCAGAGAATCGTTGAGGTTTATATTGATACATGCTAAGCTGTGTCCAAGAGCTAGCAAACAGCTAACTGAATTTTTGGTATAATGACCGATGGTGAGAATGAACCAAAGCAGTAATGATTCTGAAACCATCCTCCATAGAGGGGTGCTAATGGTGATCAAGCTTTATAATTTGTGTACATTTAACTTTTCCTGGAGCCTAAGGTAGCACATTTATTTTTGTTCACACCTAAATTTACAATGACAGGGACGTCAGGGAAACTGACTTCAACAAAAATTCACTTCAACAATTCATTATTTCGAAAAGATTTCCTGCTCTCGACTGTAAAACATCATCTCAGAGACAAATAAAATATCCCATAGCTACATAAATATAAATATAACACACAGAGCCTCCTATCCTGCCACCCACACATTCACTCCTACACAGACTCACTCCACTTTGACCTGCGGCCACATACTGCTGTACATAAGCCATGTCAGCCTTTGCTTGCCACAGTAATAACTCATGACAGAACCCAGATGGCATCCTGCAGGCTACAATCATCAAGACCAGGGAAAAGGGGATGAGAGGCACTCCAGCAACAGAGCAGCCAACATCACATCTCATAGTCATACACACACTCACGTGTGTATTTATATCCTTGTGGGGACATCTTATTGACATAATGCTTTTCCTAACCACTTACCCTAACTCCAACCATCAAAAATGAATAACTAACCTTGACCCTTACCCTAAACCGAACCATAAACTAATTGTAACCTTTGAGTCTCAAAAATGTCTTCAAAGTCAAGGGGTACTGGGATTTTGAGCTGGGCAATAAGGCCTAAAATCCATATCACAGTATAATTTGAAGTATGTGTGGTAACGATATATTATTTTCTTCTGTATACTGTATTTTCTCCACTATAAGGCGCACTTAAAATCCTTTAATTTTCTCAATTATAGACAGTGCGCCTTATGTATCAATTCTGGTTGTGCTTGCTGACTTTGAACTAATTTTATGTGGTACACGGCACTCAAATCTGTCAAAAAATGTTTTAGTACGACTTTGGTAAGCTACGAAGCCGCACTGCTTAATGGATTGTCGGAGCATTAGGGCTACCATGGTCTGGAGCCTCGCAGAGTAATCTGGGTCCAAAACTCCGCCCGCTTCAGGTCCCAAAACCCAAAGTAAAAAAACACAGCGGCATCACTGAGAGTTACAAACTGTCTAAATTCTTTCATCTTTAATAAAATGATCAGTGTTGCTGCTTTAAGAGGTGCAACAATTAAGTTTAACATCCAGGCATCCATTAAAACATAATTTATTCAATTAGACTTTCCAGGAAGTTAGCTCGCTAGTTTCCACCTAAACCTAATATACCATATTCTAACTGAAAGATTTCTGAAAACATTAAAACGTACAGCTCTGCTATCACTCCCAACATAAAGGAAGACAGAGAATTCAACAGCAGTCACGTTTTTAGGGTTACTGAAGTTGGACTAGCTGGTATAACGATGTGCTACATGATTGCTAGCGACCCAGCTATGTTAGAATATCGTCTTGATGCATTCTCAATCATTCAGGTAAGTAATTCTTGATTCTGTTCATCTGGATGTGGCGTTTTCAGTGGGAGAAACGTTTCACCAATCCAAGTGATTACTTCAGTCTCAGCTGACTGCAGGTTTCCCCAACCTTATAAACAGTACATTTGCATAATGACTGAAACCAGCCCACTGAAGGAACAATGGGCTGTGAGGTCAGTTTCTTCATCATGATTATGCAAATTATCATGACCATTGATCAACAACCACTAATCAAAGACTACTGATCAATGGCAATGAGTACCATTCACAGAGAGTTTGGGAATGGCTGCAATCACAGCATTGTAAGATGGCGAAAGATGTACCCTTAGGCCCCCCTCCTTGATCCTGGGATGGTCTTTCCCTATTTACGTAAATGGCCTCCTTGACTCCGCGCTCAAACCAGCGTTTCTCCCTGTCCAGGATGTGTACATCCTTATCAATGAAAGAGTGTCCACTGGCCTGTAGGTGTAAATAGACTGCACAGTCCTGGCCTGACGAGGTGGCTTTTCTGTGTTGTGCCAGAAGTGGAGGAAGCACAGTTTTTGGTTTTCCCCATATTCCAAAACGTGCTCAACGTGTCTATTACTGTCGCCTGGCTTAATTTGCAGCTGCTGCGATGCTTTCGACCAAAAGAGGCGCTGCTTGATGACACCAGCAACATGCGCTATCGCGGTAGTCAAGATCTCTACCGTTGGCCAAATTCCTATTGTCTCTACCGTATACCGTTTATACTGCCCACCCCTAGCTGTCGGTGCCCAAAAATATAGTAAACTTCCAATTTTTGGTCCCCACAAAGATGTTAATATGTTAATACCCGTCCACACACACAGGGAGAGAGAAAGAGAGATCTTTGACCATTGGTGGCCAACTCTCACATTACTTATAATTTTTTAAGTGCTGTTTACAAAATCTGGAGCCTTAAATGACTTATTCAGGTGGAGAAGAGCAGTCATAGCTGTCAGTAATAAGATGCAAAGTAGGATCTAATCCGGTTAGGACAGTGCTATACATGAATTAACATTACCCTTGACTATACCTTTTGGATTTCACCAAGCCTCAGAGAGAAATAGGTGAATATTTTATGCTAATTTGGTCACTGAGGCAGCATTGAAAAGATGGGCAGTGTCATTTTCTGTAACGTCAAAACTGAAAAAATAGATGGCTGTATTCATACTAACCTAAACTAACTTGTGTTCTAATGTTAAATTTTTGCTATACTTTTGATATCAATCTTCCTTTTCCACATCATTTCACCTGTAACACACTTATTAGAGTAGGGTGACCAACCGTCCTCTTTTCCCCGGACATGTCCACTTTTAACGTTCCGTCCGGGGCATCCGGGGGGATTTTTGAGATGGATAAAAATGTCCGGGTTTTACGAGCCTACAGGGGACCCATATACGTTACGTCATACCTTAACTGCTGCCTGCTTTGCGAGTGGTTATTTTGTGCTCACAGACGGGACAGACTGTAGCTGCGCACCTGGTGATGTTTAAAAGATGCCGAAGCGCAAGTGCACCTTTTCAAATGAACTGCAAAAGAAATTTCCCACATACCATCGGTCGGCATAAATGGGAGGTGGAGAGAAGGCATCATTTAAATTGTGGAAAAATGTTAAAATTTACTTTATGCAAACAGTTTTATTAAAGTTCTTCATGATGAGTCAAGTGTCCTCTTTTTTGGAAATCAAAATATGGTCACCCCACATTAGAGCCCGACTGCCAGGCTAATATTAGAAATTTAGCAATATATCGGTATCGGCATTTATAATAGCCAATAAATGAAAATAAAAAAATTGTAAACAAGAGACGGCAGAAACACCCTTCAACCTTAAAGTGAGTGTTGATGTTACCAAATACTTTGACTGCAAGAGGACACTCTGAACCTTCCCTATTGGCAACATTTCTCTGGAACCCTGCAAACACTACAGCTAGCTGAGGCCGGCAGAGCATAAATGAGTATTGAATTAAAATGATCATTTTTAAACTTACTTATTATTTAGTAATTACTCATAAATACCTACTGCAACTATACCCATATCTGTTTACACTTTGCATGACCAAGACTTACAAAACGCTGGGTCTGGCTCAAACAATTATTTCATTAGGAACTCATTGACATGAAACCCAGAGAACCCAGTATGACCCAAGATTTCATACAAATGTGTAATGACAGCCAGTCTTGCCTTGAATGACCAGAAGTCATTGGCTAGCACCCACTCGATTAGAGAGCAAACATAGCCTTGAGAGGCTGAACGGAGCAGGATAGGTTGTTCCTTGAGCCTCAAATGTCAACTTAAAAATCACACAAGTCACTCATCACAGAGAGTTTATTCACTGTGAAAACACCGCGGTGCCTCCCTGCCCAACCCGTATAGCAACATAACAAAACAAAAAAAACTACTTCAAATAAAGTGTTATGCAGCAACTAGATTAAAAACTGTGTGGGTTTCTCAGAGGGGACATAATATATAGATATTGTGACAAATACTGCACAAATAGAGGAAGGCTGTGGGTGCGATTCACAGCAAAACATTTTCTAGGCCATCATAAATTATAAATGATGCAGGGGATGTGTCACCTTTCAAAACCGATGTCAGCTTCCAGGCCTGTGACACATTTCTATAAAGTTAAGCATAAAACTGCAAACAGTGTCAGAACTTTATCTCTGGTTCAAGGGAACAAGAAGACACCCTTTTCTAAATGTGGATACAGGAAAAAAAAAACAACCAAAAAATTTTTAGTCTGTGTCTCCGAAGTGCATTTTTTCAAGATGCTCAAACCTTTGCATGGATAGTGTTCCTACCCAGAAGCATTCCCACTGGCTCCCTACATATCAGAGGATAGAAGAGATAGTAGATTGATATCTGCACAATGTTAGTGGGGCATATCACGATGAGCAGTAAGTGGGCCATGCAGGCCTGTGTGGCAGACTTATAATGGATGATAGATTTTATGGTGGGCCTGCTTCTCTTTTGCCCTACCTGTGTTTGTGATTGCATAACCACTCCACTGAAATGTTGTGCATGACATATCTCGCCTCTCCAACTCTCAGCCTCACTCAGACACACACACAAACACACATTTGTGCATGTGCTTGAAAAATATCGCCACTCTCTCACACTTACAGACACACACGCCTGCACACAGAAGTCCAAACCATCTGTTCAGAAGCTTGTTGAAGTGCATTAGTTGCACCGGGCTATGAATGAGTTGGACTCCTCTCCTACGTACCTTAGAGCTAATGTAATTGCACTGACCCTGATACAGATCCACCAGACCTAGGTGTAAAACCTGACATAAAACTGACTGAACTACCTGTACACCTACTGTACATTACCATTATGAATCATACAACTGACAAAAATGCTGGTGGTGTAACACAGCAAGGTTCTGGGGCTTCCACAGCACTTGCTTGAAAAATAGTTTGTGTCGATGGGGTTTTAAAACGCACATGACACCACATAAAGGTATTACATATTTTAATTTCACAGTAATAAAATCCACAGAACTTTGATTCTGCATGATGTATGCATGAGCTGCATGATGATGACGCCATCATGCTCCTTAGCAATCATCCAACAACAAACTAAAATCACAAATTGAAAAAATAAAAATAAAAAACTGTATCATGGATATGTAATAGTTTGGAAAATAAATATCACAAAATGAAATTTTCATAAAGCAACTTCTTTCTGAGTGGTGTTGTTGCAGACCTATGCTCCACCAGGAGTCTACAGGAAAACTGAATTGAACTTCTTTCCGATGAAGAAGTTAGACCTGCTGAACATTTTCCTACTGAAATGTTGTATGAAATGCTTTCTGAGTGCCAAATGCACAATGAATAAAATTTGATTAACCCAACTGTAATGAAATGGCAGCGGGCATTTTTGAATCTGTTGTTTTGGGGAGCAGTCTGACATTTTAGATAATACAGTTGTGGCCAAAAGTTTTGAGAATGACACAAATATTAGTTTTTTCACAAAGTTTGCTGCTAAACTGCTTTTAGATCTTTGTCTCAGTTGTTTCTGTGATGTACTGAAATATAATAACAAGCACTTCATACGTTTCAAAGGCTTTTATCGACAATTACATAACATTTATGCAAAGAGTCAGTATTTGCAGTGTTGGCCCTTCTTTTTCAGGACCTCTGCAATTCGACTGGGCATGCTCTCAATCAACTTCTGGGCCAAATCCTGTCCGATAGCATCCCATTCTGCCATAATCACCTCTTGGAGTTTGTCAGAATTAGTGGGTTTTTGTTTGTCCACCCGCCTCTTGAGTATTGACCACAAGATGTCAATGGGATTAAGATCTGGGGAGTTTCCAGGCCATGGACTTAAAATTTCAATGTTTTGTTTGTGATTGAGCCACTTAGTTATCACTTTCGCCTTATGTCACAGTGCTCCATCGTGCTGGAAAATACATTGTACTTCACCAAACTGTTGTTGGATTGTTGGAAGAAGTTGCTGTTGGAGGGTGTTTTGGTACCATACTTCATTCATGGCTGAGTTTTTGGGCAAAATTGTGAGCCCACTCCCTTGGATGAGAAGCAACCCCACACATGAATGGTCTCAGGATGCTTCACTGTTGGCATGACACAGGACTGATGGTA